>OZ014525.1:28031416-28221990 GCA_963966055.1 Lathyrus aphaca
CATCAGTTCCTCCCCAGTCCAGCCATCTGGGATATTTGCTATCTCCTCATCGGGAGACCCCTTTTGCATTTGCATTTGCATCTAGTAATCATCATTACATTTTCATCCTCCAAAGCGTAGCATTTCCATCATCATGGAGCATTACGCCGTAAATCCAAACATATGCATACCAGCATGGGCCAGTTTTGAGGTATTACATAAGACCCGTTACATCTCCAATCAGATTGAAGTGTTCCCCACAGAATGCAACTTCATTTCCCAGGGTGGATACTTCTACCAAGTCTTGTTGTTATCCCCAATTGAGTCTTGTTTCAGTACAACAGTCTCATTTTTTACGCGTCTCCGTTTCAGTACAACGGTCGCGTCTTGGGCTCTCGTTTAAGTACAACGATCCCGTTCCTTTCGAGTCTCCATTTAAGTACAATGGTCTCGTATTTGAGTCTTGTTTCAGTACAACAGTCTCATCTTTTCGCGTCTCCGTTTCAGTACAACGGTCACGTCTTGGGCTCTCGTTTATGTACAACGATCCCGTTCCATCTTGTCCTATTTTCTTTGTTTCTGGTTACCGCCTGCGGCCGGTATACCTTTGCGTCCCCATTCGAGGATGGTTTCGTGTTAGATCCGAGGATCTTTTGATCTGTCATTCGAGGATGGCATTTCTTTCCTTCAAGTCCTTCCGAGGTAGGTCTTGTTGTTGTGACTATTATTCGAAGATAGTAGTTCACTTTTTGAGCTTATTGATCGAGGTCAGTTTGTCTCTTTTGCAAAGTCTGTCTGAGGTCAGCTTTGTGTTTGGTTATCAGTCGAGGCTGGTATACCTTTGCGTCTCCATTCGAGGATGGTTTCGTGTTAGATCCGAGGATCTTTTGATTTGTCATTCGAGGATGGCATTTCTTTTCTTCAAGTCCTTCCGAGTTTGGTCTTGTTGTTGTGGCTATTATTCGAGGATAGTAGTTCACTTTTTGAGCTTATTGATCGAGGTCAGTTTGTCTCTTTTGCAAAGTCTGTCTGAGGTCAGCTTTGTGTTTGGTTACCGCCTGCGGCCGGTATACCTTTGCGTCTCCATTCGAGGATGGTTTCGTGTTAGATCCGAGGATCTTTTGATTTGTCATTCGAGGATGGCATTTCTTTTCTTCAAGTCCTTCTGCGGTTGGTCTTATTTGTTTTGTTGTTGCTATTATCCGAGGATAGTAGTTCATTTTTTTTTTTTGAGCTTATTGATCGAGGTCAGTTTGTCTCGTTTGCAAAGTCTGTCTGAGGCCAGTCTTTGTTGTTGATGGTTATCGCCTGCGGCCGGTATACCATTGTGTTTCTATTCAAGGAGGGTTTTAGTACTGGATCCGAGGATCCCGTGTGAGTGGTCATTCGAGGATGGCATTCTTCCCAGCATATTTCCACCTGGTTCTATTTTCGCTACCTATTCAGAGGTCAAAACAAAAAATATATAAATAAATAAATGGGCAGATGGCATTTCTGTTGCCCTCAGTGTGCAAATTTTCAGGTTTTATTCGAGTATTCAATCACTCCATACCTTGAACGTCTAAAAGCTGTTGCAATTATTCATTCAGGTCTGCAGATGATTGAATAGGGGCAGCTGTAATACCTCAAAATTTGCCCTCTCATTTTCATGCCATTTAGCATATCCTTTCATACATTGCATTGCATTTAGATCACAATTGCATCATAAACATACATGAATATACATCTCCATTTGAGCTTTCACAGGTTGCGACTGGCCTTTATTTCTTCATGCGGAACGTGCACAAGAATCTTAGAAGAAACCAAAAGTTCTCGATTGATTCAAAGGAGTTTAAGCAGAATATCAGTTTTATGGTGCAGTTTGCAAAAGTTGTAACTTATGCTCGGAAACTCATTTTGGCTTGAAACTCCATAGTTTAGACTATTTCGGTATTCTCTACAACTTTTGTGTTCGGCTCGGAGGCCAATTCATCAAGGAAAATGGCGGGAATTATTTGTTTTTGAAATTTCGGTTTCGCCGATTAACTGTGCTAGCGGTATTCAAGAGTTCGTAACTTCTGATTGGGTCAACATGTCTGAGAGATTCATATGCCAAAAGTTCCGTCTTGATATCCTTTCTAACTTTTGGGTTTTGGCCGAGAACTAATTCTTTGAAGAAGATCTCAGAATGTGCGAGTCTTTAGAGTCGACATAGTGAAAAACAGTGCTGAACCGGTGAGTTTTGAACACTAAAAAATTCATAACTCTTGGATCGTTTATTGAATTGATGTCGTTTCGGTGCCTAAAATTCCTTTTAGATGTTATCTTCATTATGTGAATTCAGTTTTGGTTCGGTCCAAGCGGAAGGATCTCGAAAATGCGAATTACCAATAAGGTTCTTTGATGCACTGCATTGTCTGTCAGATTTTGTAAAATTCATAACTCGGTCAATTTTCATCGGATTGCACCCGTTCTTGAAGCGTTGGTTCAAAAATTTTATCCTCTTCAAGTTCAAAGACAAATGCGAGTTTGAACGGTGCTCCAAAGATTATCGTTTTGGTTTATTTCACAAAACTGAAGTGCTGAACCGAAGAAAAAGGCTGAAAGTGGTTTCACGAGAAAATTCATATCTCCCTCGTCGTTTGTCCGGTTGAGCTTAGATTTTAACACCAGGTCACTGACTCATAGATCTACAACTTTTCTGACAAAGTCGAGTCGAGATTATGCTCCGAAGAGGTTGACCTCGTCACATTTTCGAGTAGCGGACACCAAATAAGCCGAAAAAACAACTTATTCAGTGACGTCTTGCAGCTTAAACGTATCGATCGCACTCGATTTTGATCGTATGACGTTCGTTATTTTTGCATTGCAACCGTAATTCAGAGACGGACGATGTTGTGGAAGGTTTAGAGTCAAAATTTCTTGCCGAAGATATTGTTATTTTCACTTAAGCCGAAATTCTACCTTTTGCCTTTCATTTTACACTCCACTATATATTCTTTTGACCCACAATTTGTCTCATAACTTCAATCATAATTTACAAACACCAAAAAAAACTCTCACAAACTCTCTCTAAAGGATCAAAGTTCATTCTCTCAACTCTTTCTCAAGAACACAACAACAACTTCATCAAGAACTCAAGAACACAACAATTCCGATCAAGCTTCCGATAGCCGAGCCGCCACGAACCACCACCTTCGGTCAACTTCACCACCGTGCGACCACCATCTTCCGCCGCCGGCAGACACGCGGCCTCTCCTCCTCTCCTCCGTTCATGATCGCGTCTCACTTCCTCCGGATTCACAATTTCTTCTTCGATTCTTCATTCGGTAAGCTTCTTAAACTTTAATTCATGAATAATTGTTGCATTGTTTCTTGAATTGAATTTTGAAGTTGAATTCATATTATGGAGATTATGTGCATTGATTCTTGATGTGGTTGTTGATTGATGCTTGATTAATTGATCCTAATAATTGTTGTTGTGCATAATTGGAAATGATTGTTAAAATTGACATAGACTAATCGATGCATGTTAGATGTTTGATAAAATTCTTAAGAGAGTTAATTATTGTGACTTGATATTGATTGAAGTGCTTGACTTTTGAATTCATGTTTGTTTCATTGTGTAAATTCGGAATATGATAGGTTGAAGCTTAATTGTTGATGTTGTTCATATGTCGCGTGTCGATAAGTGCGTTTTGGTCATAACTTCCTAACCGTAGCGCGTTTTCGCGAATGTGAATAGTGTAAATTGACTTTGTTGATTATTCCGGAGCCATTGGTAAACTTTTTAGTCGATTTCGGACAATTTTTTTCGGCTATTTCGCTACTGCCAGACGATAAAATCGGCCAAAAAGTACCACTTCCGAGCGGAATTTTCAAAATCCGATTGCATATTTGAATCCGTTGGCACGTTTGCAAGTTACCATGCGATTTTCGTTCAATTCCGAGTCGGTGATTTTTGACGCGTTTTTTCGTTTTAAGGCTTTTTAAGTTCGGTTTGGTGCAATTTTGATGCATTGATCTTTTTTTGACTTGTACTTATGTTTGTTGATCATTTTCCATTCATTGCATGTAAATTTATTTGATTTTGGTTTGAATTTGCATGTTGTTTATGTTAGAGCATAAGTGCTGCCCCGTTTTGAAACGTAAATTTCAATGCATGTCCATGACTCGTACATTCATCTTTCTATTTGATTTTGAGTTGTGAGACATAGGTGCAACTTCCGGTTGCACCTCTTTTTTGTTTCTAATGTGTTTGTTGAGTTCATGCAAGGTTCTCGCAAAGATCTTAACGACGGTCGTTTGGTTGGTATTCCACTTTATTTGTGGGATACCTTTGGATTCAAATGATATTTTGTGTCGTTGTTTTTGTTTCGATTATGGGGGATCTTCACAAAGAAATTATGGAAGATGAGCATTTATTTTGCTCATGGGAGATTACAAGGCTTGGCTTGAAGTTTTTTGGATTTCTTTTATGTGAAAGAATCGGCACTTCGACCAAGTAAGTAATCTCGATTCTCTACTTTAATGCATCATTCTAGTTGTATGCGACTTAGGATCATGTAACTTAAGGTGCATATTGAGCCCTCCCACCTGAGGCATTGGATTTATTTGTGATATATATTGATATGTGTCGATTTCGGAGTTTAGGGATTAGGTTACGGATTAGAGAATTCGATTCCTTTCACTTTCCCTTAAAATATCGTTTTTGCCCGTTTCGTCGCAATTATTAAAAATAGTTTTAGGTGTGATAAAATTCTGGAAAAATTCATGAGTGATCCTCATCCTCTTAATTAATTTTTCATATTTTTTGTTTCCAGATTTGGGTGGTTTCAATATTTTATTTGGATTTTAGATCATAAGCTGTCCCAAAAAGGAAGGTTTTGGCATAAGGGACCGAAATCGATTTTTCCCCATAGGTGTGAGACCTATTTTTTGTGTATGATTAATTACTGTAATTTGTGACATTTTGATTCTCCTTAGACATTTTTTTCATAATTTTAGATGCCCTTTTTGATCCACTTTGTGGAGTCGTTTTTTGGGTGATCATTCATTGCTACCTTGCTAATCAAGGAATTGTTTTGGCACTTTGGTGCATATTTTTTTGGAATCCTTTTAGATAATGGGAGATAATGACTTTATTATTCCAGGGATTTAATTTCATAATTTTTAAAGGTTTTTTTTATTTTTCCATGTCACCTAGATCATAGGTTGATTCATGTGTGTATTTGCTCCATATCCTAGATGTTAGGAAGACATTCATGCCATTTGCTTGAGGTAAATTTTTGGTAGCTTTTAGGAGTTGATTATAGGTCATTTGTATGTCTTTAATTCCAGTCATAGGTCACTTTTTGAACCATACTCATTTGGTTTGTTTTGGTGCTTTAAAGTGCATACTCATGTGAATTAACTTTAACCTAAACTAGTTTCTCTTCTCCTCTAAATAATAACTTGAATTATGTGGAAATCATTAATGCCTATTCATGCATTCTAATTGCATCTCATACCTTGTATGCTACTGAACCATAATTATTTCATTCATATTCACATGCCATTCTTCCTTAACTTTCATCATGTGCGATCTTATGCGATTTTTGTTCGTTTCTTCACATATCTTCTTCTCATTGCTCCATATGCCTAATCCATTGAATCCATGATTGTATATTCACTCATCCATCTTCATAAGCATTCACTACTGACTTTGATGTTCATTTCATGTATTAATTCATGCTTGTAAGCCATACGCATTCATACTTCATCCATAAACCCTAATTTGCATTTAGGTGAACTTAGGTGAACTTTTTGTACATAGTTTGACATAGTTTGATCTTGTGAGGTATCCTAGCATACTTAGGGACCTATATCATGTATCTACTGACTTTAGAAGTCATGTAACCTTTAGGTACCCTCACCTTTAGACTTAGGTCTTATTTTGAACCCTAGTTCCATTCTAGGACGTTTATGGTACTTAATCGCTTTTATGTTTTGATTTTACTTTCAATATGCATTGTCATGCTAACTTTTGTTTTGTAGGGGGGAAGATTGAGGTAAGCATTACTTCATTCCTATCTCTTATGCATTTTAATTGTGTTTGCCTTAGCACTTTGTGCTTTGCTTTTAGGCTTTCCCTTTCTTTAGAAACAACTTAACTTCCTTAGGAAGTAAGTTAGTTTCTAAGCTCTCTTTTCTTCCTTTCCTTTTCTTTCTTAGGATTAGAATACCTCATTAACCATAGGATCTCCCTTGTAAATAAATCAATAAAAATTAGGGTGTGTCTTAGTTCCCATTAGATTTTTCCTTTTCCAACTTGAGTCATTCTTTCTCATCTCATAAAGAAAAGCAATAAAACACTTAATAAAAACCGAACAATCTTGTACGACACGAGACTTTGTTGCGGAGTGTTTATACGCGTCCTATTTCGGGGCGAGGTGTAAATACTCACCGCGATGGATAGGTCTTAGTACAAGACAGTTCACAAACAAATTCAAAAAAACACTTCTTTTAAAAGATAAAAACAAATAACAAGCGACTATCCTGCGGTAACTTCTCTTCTCATCTCATTCACTCACAACACGAACTCGCGACGACTTGTCACACATGCAAGACAGTAAACGCACTCGTACCAGACGAGCCTGCAACACCTGAGCATAGACATACGCAGTTCCAGCTGTAAAAAACATAAACAAACAGTTCCCGCCTAGGTTAGGCGAACTACGTCGACTCTGATCCTCATTATCCCGATGAGGTACGTAGGCAGCGGGGTAGGGCCCGTTCGAGCACATTCTTTATTTTCCCTACATTTCCCCATTTCTTTCCATTTTCTTATTTCAGTTCCTTTTCTCATTTCATTCCAGTTTCCAGTTAGCGGTTCATTTGTTCAGCAGCATATTATTTCTCACCCTTTGAAACAAACAAGCAAGCGTGGATCCCGTCGGGTACGACGGACGATCTGGGGTGCTAATACCTTCCCAGGTCGTAACCGACTCCCGAACTCAGATCTTTGGTTCGCAGGACCTTGTCCTTTCCTTCTTCCTTAGGTTTGTGCAACATTACCTTTCCCATTCTTTCGGGATAAAAATGTCTGGCTGGCGACTCTACCTTTTCCGCGCCACTTTCGCGTTTGTACTAGGATGAAAATCCCGGGAGCGACAGGATCCACGCTTGTTTGTTAGTTTCAAAGGGTGAGAAATAAGATGCTGCTGAACAAAGAACTGCTAACTGGAATTGGAACTAAAATGAGAAAGGGAACTGGAAAAAGAGAGCAAAAATAAAGAATGGGGAAAATGTAGGGAAAATAAAGAATGTGCTCGAACGGGCCCTACCCCGCTGCCTACGTACCTCATCGGGATAATGAGGATCAGAGTCGACGTAGTTCGCCTAACTAAGGCGGGAATTATTTGTTTGTGTTTTTTTATGGCTGGAACTGCATATGTCTATGCTCAGGTGTTGCAGGCTCATCTGGTACGAGTGCGTTTACCGTCTTGCATGCGAGACAAGTCGTCGCAAGTTCGCGTTATGAGTGAATGAGATGAGAAGAGAAGTTCCCGCAGGATAGTCTCTTGTTATTTGTTTTTTTGTCTTTTATGAGAAGTGTTTTGAATTTTGTTTGTGAATGTTCTCGTACTAAGACCTATCCATCGCGGGAAGTACTTACACCTCGCCCCGAAACAGGATGCGTATAAACACTCCGCAACAAAGTCTCGTGTCGTACAAGAATGTTCGGTTTCTCATTAAATGTTTTATTGCTTTTCTTCATGAGGTGAGAAAGAATGACTCAAATTGCAAAAAAAGGGAAAATCTAATGGGGACTAAGACAACCCTAATTTTGTTGATTTATTTACAAGGGAGATCCTATGGTTAATGAAGTTTCTAAACCCAATGGAAAAAATCACTTAGAACTAATAGAATGCAACTTACTTCCTAAGGAAGATAAGTTGATTCTAAAGCCAAGGGAAAACCTATAAGCAAGTGGAATATAAATCAATATGACAAAGCAACAAATTGAATGCAAGAATAAAATTCAAAACAATACAATTAAAGGCATAAACCTAAAATAGTCCTAATTTTATTCTAAGTCCAATTAGTATCCTAAGCCTAAGTTCTAAACTAAGGTCATTACCTAATATTTTCATTCTAAAAATCAGAATCTAAACTAGTCTAAATCCATATTAAATCCTAAGATTAAATCTAATTAGAACTATTTTTTTTATGAAAGCTTAATATCCTAGCCTAAGCTAATGGAATTTATATGCAACAAAGCCTAAGAATTAATATCCTAAAAAATAGTAAAAACTCTGGAAAAATTATGAGATTTATTCTACGGGGTTCTAAAACTACCTATAATATTGTATTAAAAAGAATCCTAAAAAATCAGAATTTTTCTATGCCTAAAAATTATTTATTTCCACCTAAGAATTAGCTACTATTTCCTAAGGATTAAGCCACTAAAACCTGAGATAAAATGCCTTAAAAAATATACTAAAATTACACTAAGTACTAATATGAGTCCTCTAACTATGGTAAAAAGAATGGGCCAAAACAGTTACTGGAAGACTAAAAAATAAAATCTACAAATTTATGTACAGTTGAAGAAAATTCATTAAAAACCACTTACATGAAAAAATCACAATTAATTCAAAAAATAAGGCAAATTCAGAAAAATAAAATTCTAAACAATTCTAAATTGAATTAAGAGCCTACTTAATTTTTTTGGGAATTTTTCTAAGCGTTTTTCTATTTTTTATGAATTATTTTCTAAACTAAGTAAAACTAAAAAATTAAAATCTAAAGAAAATGAAGGGGGGTGGATTTAGAAATTTTTCTAGTCGTTTTTCTCTACTGGGCCTAAAAGAGGGAGTGCAGATAGCAAAAAAACAAGGCCCATGCGCAGGTTTGAGGGGAGTGCATAATATGGAATGCAGTCAATTTTTGTTGACTTTATCTAGGCCCTACGATTGGGTATTCTCCTAAGGTATTCTAATCCAATGGACCACAGGTGCTGGAACACAATAACTATGATAGATGGCATGCAGGTGATTGGCCACGAAAGGAGCCTACCGGACGGTGACAAGTGTCACCACCGGTGCGGCTGGAAATCCCCAAAACTTATCCTAATTGAATCTCTAACGGTAATGTTTAGGGATTATGCGAAAATTAATACTAATCAAGGAGGATTAATTTGGATTAAATGCTGAATTAAGTTATAATTATTCTTTTTTATGTTAATACAAATAAATAAACAAAATCAAACAAATCTAAAACAGGTGAACCCTAAAATATAAAATCTAACCCTCTTCTTCTTCTCTTCTTCGCAGCCGCCGCTCTCTCACCTTCGTCTTCAAATTCACCACCATCCTCACCTCATCCTCTTCCCTTTCTCCATTCCACCGCTGTTAATTTCTTCACAGCTCAACCTCACCTCTCATAACCTTAACCTAAGCTTCCTCGCGCACATCAATGAGTTCACAAAACTCAACCTTGAATCGGATGATGCGATGATGTTGTTCGACGAAGACGACAGAAGCGTAGTTTCGACCGAAGGCTTCTCGTAGGTGTACGATTGTATTTTCCGGCATGTCAATGAAGAAAAATTGTAGAAGATGACGCTGAAAGAACAATTGGAGCAGAACAATGGAGCTTGTCGCGATCAGGGATGACGAAACGGAAGTACGGCGATGATGCTCTGCGGACGATGCGCTCAGTCGCGGAACAGAAACTGCTGCTTCGAAGACGATCGAAATCCACGGTTTCAGGTACGCATAATATTCCTCAACCTCCATGCAATACGATCCTTCTTCTATTCCGCCTCTGTAATCGTTGAACTTGTGCGGACGTACCTCTGTTATGCTTTATGATTCTGACTTATGGATTTGCTTGCGGATTGTTTGCAGATTTGATGAAAGTGTGAGGTATAGACGGATTTGAAACTGAAGAAGATTTATCTCGATGAAGATGATGTTGAATCTTGATGAAGAGAGGGTTGAAAATGTAGATTGAAGATTGATAAGGGCGGTGGTGAAGAGAAGTCGTTGTAGGACGAGATTGAGAGGAGAAATCGTTTCTGCAGAAAACCAGAAAGATGGAAGAATGAAAAAAGGACTAATGAAGATGTAGATTCATGAAGGGTGAAAAAGTGATTGAATAATGGTGAAGAAGAATTGGTGAAGAGAAGTTGTAGAAGAAGAGGGATTGGAGAATTTTGGTGAATCCGAACCCTTGAGAGAAGAAGAAGATGCTACTTTATAGAAGCTTGAAGAATGTGTGATGAAGAAGTTCAGGTGAGCTTTCTAGAAGCATTCTGTTGAGAGTTTATTGTGAAATCAGTTAGGGTTAGTTATATTTCAATTATGAGCTTGTTAGTTATGATTTTTCTGCTAGCAGGTTGTGAGAGAATGCTGATGATGTGTGATGAATTTGCAGGTTGCTTATAAGGAGGGATTTACATATGATTCAGAGATTGATGAAGGCTTTTTGGAGTTTTGAAGGTTTTGCAGAGATTCTCAGATTAAAGAATGATAAAGATTCATGAAGATTCTTGGTGGCTGATGAAGTTGATTGAAGATTCTGAATTCTGCTAATGTTTTTTGTGATTGAAAATTATGGTGAACGATGAGAAAGAGTGGAGAGTTTGAATAAGATTGAAGAGGCTTCAAGTTCTTGCTAAGTTTTTTTTCCGATAATTACAAACTGTTATTCCCCTTTGTAGCTGAATTATTTTTCTGCTGTGTAACTGTTTTCTGTTGTAGTCATAACTGATTTTTCCTTGGAGTTAGTTTCTCTTTTTTCTGAATATGAATTCTGACAAGGAAAACAAAAAAAACATCTCAATCTCCTCCAACTTCTATATTATTGATTGTAATTGATTTCAATCCAATTCTCTAACCAATTTTTTCCTGTTATTTATGTTTTATGTTATCTAAGATTCTAAAAGCAACATCCCCTGTGCCACCAGCCACATCAAGACGCTTCATTCCATGAAAAGGATTCAATATGGAAACTAGCCTTTCTGTCCATAATCTATGCAATCCAGCACTCATTAGATCATTCAAGGTATCATAATTTGCAGCAACACTCGTAAACACATCACCGACCATACGCGCCTTTTCTTATTCGTTTACATGTTTGAAACCGAAACCGGTGGCATGAGAGTGCAATAGCCTGGAAGTGAAAGATAACGGTGGAAAAAGTTTATTCACGAACCTTTTAGTGACTGTTTTGAAAGACATTAATTTGATTATTGACAACGTGGTGGAAGCTAGCAGAAGGGGTTATGCGTATTGATTTTGATTCCTAAACAAGTGATTAATTTTGAAGCTCCAATAAAAATTATGGTTAAAGATACAATATTGAATTATAGAAAAGGATAAGGCTTGAGAAAATGAATATCGGGAATTAAATATGATTTAGTATGAATTAAATCAAATCGAAAAAATGGAAAATGGAAATGATATCTGAAGAGGATATCGAGGACCTTCAAATAACCTTGCATTTGAAATTGAATGATGCTTTCAAAATAAACTGAAACCACGCACTTTCCACCCTTAATCCGAATTACATTATTTGACCCAAATTTTGATGACATGATGAATCTCAAAACCCATACTTCAAATCATGTTCCTTGAATTTCCTGAGAATGCCACACGCAAATGAATATCCTCACCAAATGAGCCTAGATCAACCTCCGAGCCTTAGTTAGTGAAATGCCTTCAATCTCAACTACGAAGGTGAACCCCTAATCCTTCTTGAGGCACTTAATAAAGAAGAAAACATCCCAAGATGTTGGACTATATGTACCAATGCATATTTTCCTCAACTGAAATACTTTAATACCACTTAATCAGGGAAATAAACCCTAACAAGTGGCAAAATGACACTGTTGATGGCCATATAATTGAGGCCTAGAAATTCGTCTTATAACCATGCACATGATGTGGAACCCTAATTCCATATGGCCTTGCAACAAACTCTAGTGAATTATAAACTACAAACCCATGGAATAGTCTGGTTCTTCAAGGGCCTTGATCTCCTTCCTCAGGAGCCAATGAGACGCGTGATTGTGATATTATGACCTAATGGAAGATGTAAATGAATGCGAAGCATAAAGCCTGTTAGTGGTAATAAATATGAGGGAAAATTTTGAGGTATTACAGCTGCCCCTATTCAATCATCTGCGAGCTTGAACAAATAATTGCAACAACTTTTGGACATTCAAGGCATGCAGTGATTGAATACTCGAATAAAACCTGGAAATTTTCACACTGTTGGTAATAAAATATGCTGGGAAGAATGCCATCCTCGAATGACAACTCACACGAGATCCTTGGATCCTGTACTAAAACCGTCCTCGAATAGAAACACAATGGTATACCGGCCTCAGGCGATAACCACAAAGAGACAAAGACTGACCTCAGACAGACTTTACAAAGGAGACAAACTGACCTCGATCAATAAGCTCAAAAAAGTGGACTATCATCCTCGAATGATAGCCACAACAAAAACAAACAAGACCAACCGCAGAAGGACTTGAAGAAAAGAATGTCATCCTGGAATGAAAATTCAAAAGATCCTCGGATCTAACACGAAACCATCCTCGAATGGAGATGCAAAGGTATACAAGCCTCGACTGATAACCAAACACAAAGCTGACCTCAGATAGACTTTGCAAAAGAGACAAACTGACCTCAATCAATAAGCTCAAAAATGGGCTATCATCCTCGAGTGACAAACACAAACAAGGCCAACCTCGAAAGGACTTGAAGAAAAGAATGCCACCCTCGAATGACAATTCTGAAAAGATCCTCAGATCTAACATGAAACCATCCTCGAATGGAGACGCACTGGTGTACCAGCCTCGACTGATAACCAAACACAAAGCTGACCTCGGACAGACTTTGCAAAAGAGACAAACTGACCTCAATTAATAAGCTCAAAAAAGTGGACTATCATCCTCGAATGATAGCCACACAAAAAAAACAAGACCAACCGTAGAAGGACTTGAAGAAAAGAATGCCATCCTCGAATGATAATTCAAAAGATCCTCGGATCTAACACGAAACCATCCTCGAATTGAGACGCACTGGTGTACCAGCCTCGACTGATAACCAAACACAAAGCTGACCTCAGACAGACTTTGTAAAAGAGACAAACTGACCTCGATCAGTAGGCTCAAAAATGGACTATCATCCTCGAATGATAGCCACAACAAAAACAAACAAGACCAACCGCAGAATGACTTGAAGAAAAGAATGTCATCCTCGAATGACAATTCAAAAGATCCTCGGATCTAACACGAAACCATCCTCGAATGGAGACGCACTGGTGTGCCAGCCTCGACTGATAACCAAACACAAAGCTGACCTCTGACAGACTTTTTAAAAGAGACAAACTGACCTCAATCAATAAGCTCAAAAAAGTGGACTATCATCCTCGAATAATAGCCACACAAAAAAAAAAACAAGACCAACCGCAGAAGGACTCGAAGAAAAGAATGTCATCCTCGAATGACAATTCTCAAAAGATCCTCTGATCTAACACGAAACCATCATCGAATGGAGACGCAAAGGTATACCGGCCTCAGGCGGTAACCAAAAACTGCAATGGAAATAGGACAAGATGGAACGGGATCGTTGTACATAAACGAGAGCCCAAGCAAACATGACCGTACAAAACAAGAACTTGCGACGCGACTGTCGTACCAAATAAGACGCGGAATAAGTGACAAACATTGGCTTGAAAAGACAAGGGTGTCTGGAAATGATGTTGGTATCCTCTGTGCGGAGTACTTCAGGTTGAGAAGATGTTATATATACCTCAAAACTGGCCCATGCTGGCATGCATATGTTTGAACTTATGGCGTAATGCTCCATGATGATGGAAATGCTACGCTTTAGGGAATGCAAATGCAATGATGATTATGCGTATGCGAATGCAAAAGGATCTTCTGACAAGGAGACTGCAAGTATCCCAGATAGCTTGACTGGGGGGAATGGTGATCACTTCACTGATCTGGTCCATCCTGATGAGGAGGAGACAACTCTGCGGGAAAGCTGTCAATGATTCACCAGCTCTGAACTGCCGCCATTGCCAAAAATCAATTGGACTTTGAGATTGGAGTGCCAAGACCCTGCTGGAGATGGACCCTTCTTGAACTCTGGTGGGGAAGTGAGGACCTCCTGACTTGGCTGGGAACCAAAGGCATGATACTGCTGAGGAAGCAACTGCTGGGGAGGCAAGACACTCCTTATACTGCTGAGAATTGCCCCTGTCTGAAGGGAAACTTCTGCTTGGGGATGACGCCCACCTTCTGCTACCTTACCGGGAGAAATTTCGACTTCCACTTACTGGGGATGATTGGAGACACCCTGGGAGATGCCTGCTCATGTTCAACCATAAAGATTCTCCTCCTGGGAACTTGATTTTAGCTCTGTTAGCAACACCAGTATCTGTACCTGCATGAACACAATCAATAATACCTGCAACATAGAGAGTTAGTTTGGGACCTTCCTGCCCCAGGCTCTTAGTATGAATCATTATCTGGGCATCTCGACACCCTTTCAGAGTTGTATTAAATGTTTCTGTCCTCCTGCACGAGTTAGAAAGCATTCAAATGTTCACAACACAATGTAAATCACAATTTGCTAGACGTTCTCACAATCAATCAATGCTAGATGAAAAAAGCAAAAACAAGAAGCAAAATAGTCAAATTGACTGAAGTTGATTTTTTATTGATTTGGAAAAATGGCCATGCGTAGGCAATACAAAGGAAGCAGTTCCCTGGAATGAGGAAACAGCCAAAAAGGAAAACAAACTATCCTATTGGCAATGTGAGAAGTGGATCTCATCAAGTCTCAACCCGGTTATGACTCGTATTTCTTCAAGACGCTCCGCTCGCTCTACCTCTTGAGAAAAGTAAGTGAACTGATCTTCAAACCTTAGGATAGCCTCTACTGTATATAAGTTACAGGTCTAGTAGATCGCAGTCGTTCGTGTTAATCCCTCTTTTGCATGTATCGCCTTTTCAGGTTTTCAATCCACCGGGATACCCTTTTTTTCCTGAGTTGTCCGATGTGGCTTTTCAACTCAGCGGGTCTACATTTTTTCAAGATTTCCCTAACTTTTTCCCGAGCCTTTTATTCTGTTTTTGGCTCGCCGGGATGCTCATTTTTTCCTAAATCTTTATTCTGTTTTTATCCAGCGGGTCTTTTTACACGAAGTATTTTCTTACTGCGTCTGCGTTGATAGGGGATTGGAAGTCTTCCCCGTCCATGGTTGTCAGCATCAAGGCTCCACCCGAGAAAACCTTTTTAACCACGAATGGTCCTTCATAGTTGGGTGTCCACTTGCCCCTGTGATCGTTAAAAGGAGGAATAATCCTTTTCAGCACTAAGTCACCTGACATGTATCTCTGTGGTCGCACCTTCTTGTCAAAAGCCTGCTTCATCCGTCGCTGATACAACTGTCCATGGCATACAACCGCTAGACGTTTTTCTTCAATGAGGCTCAATTGATTATATCTGGATCGGAGTCACTCAGCTTCATCTAGCTTGATATCCATCATCAATCTCAACGATGGGATTTCCACTTCAATTGGCAGGACTGCCTCCATACCATACACCAGTGAGAACGGAGTTGCCCCTATTGAAGTACGTACTGATGTTCTGTACCCATGCAACGCGAATGGTAACATCGCATGCTAGTCTTTGTATGTCACAACCATCTTCTGCACAATCTTCTTGATGTTCTTATTGGCCGCCTCGACAGCGCCATTCATCTTCGGGCGATATGGAGAGGAGTTGTGATGTTCTATTTTGAAGTCTCGACACAAGTCGGCCATCATCTTGTTGTTGAGATTAGAACTATTATCAGTAATGATCCTTTCAGGAATTCCGTACCGGCAGATGATGTCTCGCTTAATAAATCGGGCGACCACTTGTTTAGTGACATTGGTGTAGGATGCCGCTTCAACCCACTTCGTGAAATAATCTATGGCAACCAGGATGAAACGATGACCATTAGAAGCTGTCGGCTCGATCTTGCCAATCATATCAATGCCCCACATAGCGAACGACCATGGTGAAGATATGACACTGTAAACACCCCAAATTTGCCCTCACCCATTCACACCATGGCTTGTGATCATTTCATATGCATAAACTCAATCATAGCATCTCATATCACATTTTTGATTCATTGCATTGGTTCTAAGTCATCTGCATCTAGGGTTTGTGATCTGAGCAATCCAAGAGTTATTTGAGCCACTCCAAAGGTCATTAATCACTTCAAAGGGGTCCATGTATGTTAAAACATCATATTATATCCTTTCAAAGTCAAGAATGTCAAAGAATCACAAGAACTGGAAATGATATGGAAGCAGAGCCAGGCTTGACAGCACAGATGACCTAGAATTAGGGTTTTGGTTTCAAAGGCCATAACTCCAAATTTTTTGGTCATTATTGTTTCTATTGGTCTCTATATGGTATAGGGAGCATGCATATCAATTTTCATGAAGAAATTCAATGGGGAAGACATCTGATCAAGAGTTGACTTTTCAAGCAAGTCAGTGCAAAATCAGGGCATCTGAGGCCCCCAATGACCCAACCAAAGGGTGTTCTTCATCATTTTGATTGTGTATGATCTTTATTTGATCATAGAAGAAGTTGGAAGTTCACAAAATTGAAGAATTTCAAGTCATTTGCAAAGTTGACTTTTTGGGGAAGTTTTACTTTTAATGAAATTGCCATTTTGGGAAACTTTTTCAACCCTTGCTTTTTGATCCAAAAATGTTTCAAATGAAAAAACTTTGGTCATGAAAGTTGTAGAATGGACCATTCCCTTTTCTTAAAGTACAAGAACATGACCTAATTCATTTTGGATCAAAAGTTATGGCTTGTCAAAGTTGGCTAAAATCACAAAATTTGAAGTTTTCTACCAAAGAGGCATTTTGCAAAATGACTTGATCAAGTGTTCTAAAGACCTCAAATGTGTACAATTTCTTCACAACATGATTGCATGACCTCTAAAAATCAGAATTGGCCCAAGAATCATCTCATTTCATGCCTTGAACTTCAAGAAATCTCAAAGGAACCAAACTTGAATCAACTTGCAAAACTTATCATAAGTTACAAACCACTTGCTGAATCACCTCATAAACAATTCCATGGCTCTCCCTAAACTCAGCTGAGCCCAAGCATGCCAAAAAGCAAGTTGTACCATTGCCCATACCTCAAGTACAAATCAAGTTGACATTTTGGCCAAAGACCCATACCAATCACAATAGGCCAGCACCCACTCTCTGACCTATCACAATTGTTTATACAAATCAAAAGCAAGCTAAATCACATAACACTTCATGCTAAAACACACCCAAGCCCTAGTTTTCAAGTTTATGCTCCATTTGCAAAAGCTTTCAAAACTGATTGCACAAGCCTCAAACACACAAACCAACTTCACAAATCAACTCAGCATACTTCACTGATCAAAAACCACCCATCACCATTGCCTAAAACTCCCTGAACCAGAAATACGATTTCCATCCCACCTTGAGCAGAACCTCTGTGATCTTCCAAACCAGCCACCACAAACTTCTTCTAAGCATCAAGACTTCATCAGGGGCCTAAGAGGAGTGGTTTGCACAAAGAGAGAGGGTCAGAAAGTTGCAAACTGAGAAAGCTCAAAGCTCAGGTATATCAAGAACTTTTTTTTTCCATAAATGAGTTTTTAAGTTTCTAAATTGTTCCTCATGCTTTGCTGATCACTCTGATGCTTTTACTTTTTGAAATGGTTGAGAAATAAGCATTTAATCATGTTCTGAAACTTTTCTGACCTAAACATGTTTTGCTTCGATTCACATGATTGATGAATGAAAAATGATGTTTGTTTGGGGGTTTTGATTTAGTTTCGAATGGGGATGATTTCTGGGTGATTAGATTTCATTTTCATAGTGTTTTTAGGGAGTTAGCAAATTTTCAGGTGGGTGTCCCGCCGGAGAAGACGACCAGAAGTCTTCTCCGGCCACCTGAATCTGTTTAGGGCTAATCTGTGTCATTAATGAAGTTTGAATAATAACCCTTGGATGCGTTGACCCGCGCGCATTTGGACGTCCAGGATCTCACTATTTTGCCCTAATCTTCATTTGACTTTATTAATTCAGATTAATTAATTTTTAATTGGAATTAATGAAGTTTGAATTTCAGCCACTGGATCACGCGCGCAGTCAATTCCCGCGCGTCCAGTTTGAATGTCAGCCATTGATCTTGTTGACTTCTCATTTTATTTCATTTTATTTTCTTTTTATTTCATTTGTTTTCTATAATTTATTTAAAATAGCAAAAATCATTTAAAAATTCTGAAAATTTTTATACAAACTTTTATTAATTTTCAGAAACCAAAAACATTTTTATTTTTATTTTTTGCATTAAAAAATATTTTTAAATCATTTAAAAGTTTATTTTTAATTAATTAATGAGAATTAATTAATTAAAAATACTTTTAGGTATTTAAAAAATCACCAAAAATTCATGAAACCTCTGAAATCATTTAGAAACATTGTCCAACCCTCAAACCAAATTTCTTTTTTGATCTTAATGCATTTTGACAATTTTCCATGGAATTAATTCTATTTCAAAGCATTATTTTGATCCAATGTTCAGAAATTCATTTCTGCCTAGTCTTTGAGAGTTGGACTTTGATTCTTTTTGCATTGTGTCTTGCATGTCATGTAGTTTGTAGGATTAAATTGGCATGATTTGATCTTGCATTTTCAATTTGTTTAGCATTTTTCTTGACAAGGTACCCTAAAACCCTAGAAATCTTAGGAAATTCATAACTTCACTAGGTTAAGAATTGGATCCCCTCCTTTGGGCAGTGAGTTTGTGTAGAGTTAGGGTTCCTTTGAATGCATTTTCAATTTTTTATCTTGATGTTTGCTTCTGATTTTGATTTTTGTTTTGTGCATTGTTCATAAACCCTAATTTGGGCTTCCTTTTGCATTCATCTTGCATTTGCTTGCATACCATGACTTGCCATGACATTTTATGTATCCATTGGGTTCATTAGACATCTTAAGACATATGGGAAGCATGTTTGATCATTGCATCTTTCATTTGCCATGTTATATGTCATTTGCATTCCATAACTTTTCATGTATGTTTATGGTTCCAAGCATGCTTCTCTTGCATCCATATGTTTGTATGATCATCCCCATGCCTTGTTTCATGTTTGTGTCATCTCATAGCATCATTATCATCACACACATGCTTCTGGTTTTGGTTTGCATCATGCCATTTCATCTCATTTTGCATTGCATTGCATTCCTTTCACTAACATTTCAGGTGGTAAGTCACTTTGAGAAGTGAATTTGCCTTCACTTCTCACAATTTCTTTTCATATCCTCTTATGCATCCTTGCATTATGTCTTGTGTTTGAGATTGAGCTAGCTCATTCTTCTTCTTCTTACTTTCTTTCCTCAAGTGACTTGTCTTCTTGAATGAAGCAAGTTACTTTGCTTCTCTTTGCTCCTTTCATCTGCTTCCTGGTGGTTCCTCTGAAGATCTTTCTTGTAAACCTCACAAACCTTAGGAACAACCAAGCATGAAAATAATTAGGGTTTTGATTAGTCCCCCATTTAGATTTTGCCTTTGTGTCTCTTTGAGTCTTCTCTTCTCACCTCATAATCAGGGACTAAACCCTAAAGGCTTTAAGGCTTTGTGATTAAGCTTATGCCTGCATCCTTCTATTAGGATGGAAGGTATAACTTTAATCCTAAGTGTTAAACCCTTAATGTGTTTAAATCCTTCAATCAATTCACTTAATAATCATCAAGACACCAAGCTTGTAACTTGGGCCTTGCATTAGGGTTATAATTCTTCCTTAATTGGTTAAGAAGGACTAACCCTAGTGTTAATGGACAAGTCCCCCTCAAGTTGTCTTACAAACCCTAAAAATCACTTCATCATCTTATCATAAACTAAAATCCACTTAATAAAGGCTTTGTTTTGTCATGAGTTTAATCCCTAATCATGGATTAAGTTGAGGAGCTTTCCTCAGCTTAAACATTCTCATCTATTATCCTTCTATTAGGATGGTGTAATGAGTCTGTTTAATCCCTGATTATGGCTTAATCTCATCACCTAACACTAAACAAAAACAACAAAAACATCTAAATAATCACAAGTAGGTTAATGATCTTAATCCTACATCAGGGTGATTAAGTGTGAGATGCTGACTTCACACTTAAGGTATTCTCATTACCCCTAATCAGAGGGAGGATGTGATGAGTTTACTAACCCACTGGTTTAGGCTTAAGCTCATTGACTTATGACAAATTTCAAAAGGCAATAAAAGACTGAAAACTCAAAAACAAACAATAATCGTCTCCTCCGGGATTCTTTTCTCATCTCATTCACTCATAAACGAGAACTTGCTTCCTCCGTCTAATGCAAGACAGTTTGCACCTGAGCCAGACAGGTCATACACTTGAGCATTGACAAGCAAGCAGTTCATAAGTCAATTCATCTTTCAGTCTCTTTGGGTCGAACTACGGTGTTCTGACTTCCTCATTGCACGAGAGGATACGTAGGCATAACCTAACAGTTATCGAACAAAAGTCTCTGTATATTCTCCCTCTTTCCAGCTTTATTCTTTAAGCCTCATACTCCTGAGCATTTCACTCTTATTCTTACACTGACACTTCACTTAGACACTTCACTTTTCTTTTACACTAACACCTGTACATCCTTTTCCAGCTCTTTCATACACAGATTGCACTGACACTACCCCTTTAAAACACAAATCTTTTAAGCGTGGATCCTGTCGAGTACGACGGAAAATCTGGGTGCTAATACCTTCCCAGGTTGTAACCAACCCCCTTTCTCAGTCTCTCTGGTTCGCAACCGTCTTATCCGTATCTTTCTAGGTCTATGCAACATTACCTTTCCTCCGGGATAAAAATGCCTAGCTGGCGACTCTTTATTTTCCTGTGAGTTCACTCATGTGTGTTCTCACTTCCTCCTTTCGCCGACCGTTCGCGTCTGTACCTTATTTGAGCCCAGTCTCATCTTTTGGGAGCGACAGCTTGGAGACTCTGCTGGGGACCCTTATACTGCAACCAGGGCTTCTGGTTCTTTTTGTGGGTTCCTCCTAGCGCTTGTTTGACTTGTGTTTACTGGGGTGTTATGTGCTATTTGTGCTTGTATATTTATTTTGTTTTTTTGCTTTATGTACAGTTATTTTATTGCTTTCTTTATAGCTTTATATACATCATACTGTCATACTGTTCTGGCTGGATCTGGTTTTGTTGCTTTGGTGGGTGGGGTTCTATTGAGAGTTGAGTTCCTATACCTGGGACCTGAGTGACACCTAGGCTAGAGTGGTTCATGTTCTTTCCCATTCCATTTCGGTCTGGTGCGGGAATATGAAACACGGTTCAGATGTGGGTTTCTTCTTGAGAACTCTGTGCTATAGATTTCCTGTAGTGCTAGGGCTATCTGGGAAGCCTGCTAAGTCTGGATGACCTTTAGTATTGACCTTCAGAAACTGAGGTGAATTAGAGGAGGATCTTTTATGGTTATTGTAAACACTGTACCTCCAGGTTGGAAGTGTTTACACTTCTCATAACTGATCCAAGTCTGAGGATCCTTGTTTTAGAACACCACCTGTGAGGGGGTTGGGCTGTTTACAGGTTTGCAGGTACCATTGACCTCGGCTTACCCTGTTACTTTGTTTTGATTAAGAGTACTCCATTTTGGGACAGTTCTTGTGATTTTAACCCTGGACATGTGACTCTTTATTTGAGTCCCCCACCTTGGTTACTGGACTTATGAACCTCCATCTGGATTTCTTGAACATACATGGACCTATATCAAGGCAGTTAATCAGATCTAGCTTGATCACAAACCCTTGCATATCATTTGCATACATCATCATTGCATCATTTTAACATTTGCTTATTTGTTTTTCAGGGTATCCATACTAAATTTTTGGCTTGGTTTTGACCCCTTCATCTGCTTAGACCTATCTTCATCAGTATCTGCTTCAGCTATCCTCATCAGCTACCTGCTTCAGTCACCTGCATCACCAGCATCAGCCTGTCAATGGCCCATCTTCAGTATTTTTCTCCATCATCAGCATCTGTCTTAGCTCTTCTTCAGCAACATGGCACCCAAGAAGAGCAACATCTCCTACCATTTCTTTGAGCCTGAGCTGGCTGGCATCAGGAGGGTCCAGGCCCTGATTACTCCAGACCATATACCACTTTTCAGAGAACATTATGGAGGCATCCTTGATGTGGTTATGGATTTGGACCCTTCCCAGAGGAGCTTGATTCATACTTGCCTGCAATTCTATGATCCCCCTCTGAGGTGCTTCACCTTTCAGGATTTTCAGTTGGGGCCTTTATTAGAGGAGTATTCATCATTGGTTGGTGTACCTGTCGGGGGTGTTATCCCTTTCAACCCTGAGATGGCTTTTCCCAGTAATGAAGAAGTGGCAAAGGCACTATATCTGGAACCCTCTCTGATTGGACAGAATATGACTACCAAGGCTGGAATCTCTGGTCTACATTTGGATTTCTTGACTTCTCAGGCCATCCTGAAGGCCTCCTTGGGAGAATGGAAGGCAGTCTGTGCTTTGTTAGCCCTCAGCATATATGGGGTTATACTTTTTGCAGACGAGCTTAAGTTTATTAGCAAGAATGCCATTCACCTTTTCATTCTGAGGAACCCAGTGCCCACCTTACTGGGAGATTTCTACTACTCTGTTCACCAAAGGAATGAAAAGCAAAGAGGAAGATTGGTGAGATGTTGTGCTCCCTTGTTCCATACCTGGCTGCTCAAACACTTGCCCAAGACTGATGCATTCTTGAATCCTCACCAGAAAAAGAATTGGGCTAGAAGACTCATTGCTTTGACCTCAGCTGACATCAGGTGGTGCACTTAGAGCACCAAGGGCAGGGACATCATTACTAGTTGTGGGCAGTTCCCCAATGTACCTCTGATGGGAGTAAAGGGTTGCATCAACTACAACCCTCTGCTATTCAAAAGACAATTGGGTTATGCATTGGTCCACCCTCCTAGAGCACAAGACTTGGCTGAAACCCTTTATTGTGAGGTTAAGCCTAACCTAGCTGTTGTCAGGCAGGCATCCTGGGCTTGGGACAATGTCCAGACCAAGGGGATGGCTATTCTTGGGAGATGCAATAATGTGGCTTCAGCTCAGTACTATGAGTGGTCTCATGCCAGGGCTCAAATTTCTGGGATGCCCTTCACCATTGAGGATGCACCTGGGCCCTCCACAACACCACCTCCTGCCACTGTCAGCTTAGAGGAGTTTGAGAAATTGAAAGAGAGGAATGAGAATCTGACTCAGGCTCTACAGAAGACCCTCTGGGAGAGGAGTGATGGTCGGCTGGACATTGAAAGGCTAGAAAAGCTAAAGGTGGAGCATCTAGCCAGGATTGAGAAGTCAGAAGACTACATCAAGAAGTCAAGGGCTGGAGAGCAGATATTGAAGAATGCCTGCAAGGAGGCTCAGTTCCAAAAGGCCAGGACTGATTTGTATCTGAAAGAGAGTCAAGCTAGGTGGGTCAGGATCACCGAAGCTCGTACTCAGGAAGATAAGAGGACTCAGGACAAGATTGAGCAGTTGGAGGCTAGTGCAAAGGAGCAACAAGAAGCCTTGCTAGCAGCCCAGAGGGAGATCTCAGAGTTGAAGATTAGGGCTGGTGTGAAGAGGTCAAAGGACCAGAGTCGACACAAGAAGCTGACTGCAGCTGTTGCTACCAGGAATCTTCTTATCAGGAACCTCACAGAGCGTCCAGCTGATCCTGTGACTGAAGCACTTCTATAGGAAGTTCAGGAGGACGAGTTTGGTCTTGGTGTCTGACTTTTGCTTATTGTTGCTTTCATTTCATTGTACTTTTCCTTTTTATGTTGTATCTTGACCCCTCAGAGGGCATGTATTGTAAAAAAACAAACTATGTATCGTTCACTTTTCTGAGATATATTCTTTAGTTTGTTTCATTTGAATCTCTCTCTCAAAGCAACATCAAAAGCATCTTCCTCAGGGGTCTGGAAAGGTCAAAACCAAGTGCCAAGCCGGATACCTTGGAAACAAATAAGCATACTGCATTGCATACTAACCTTTTGTCTTGTTTTGTAGGTTTTGTTTGTTTGTTGTTACTAACTCTGTTGTGATTCAGGAACTATTGCTCGACGTCGGGTGTTCCCACTCAACCGTCCACACAGATATCCTACCCGCAACAACCTTCCGGGTATACAGATGGACCAGGTACAACAGGACCTTATAGAGGTCAGGACTCAAATGGCCAATGAGAGACTGGAAATGAGAAATCAGATGACCCAGTTTATGGAGGTGATGAATGGATTGGCATAGAGCCAAGAAAGATTAAGAGCATTGGTAGAAAGGAAAACTCAGGAAGACCCCCATCTAGGGACTGGTGGAACAAGCAACAATGAGAGGGTACAGCCTCATGTCAACCCACCTGTGTATGGCCCTCACCTTCACCCAGAGACCAACATCCCTGCTAATGTACAAGGGAATGCTACTACAGGTAGGGTACTGCAAGAAGACCCCCAGGAAGATCAGTTCACTGTGATAGGAGCTGGGGATGAAGCCTATGACAGAAGGCTAGATGAAATTGCTGAAAAATTAAGGTCCTTGGAGTCTCAAAACTCCTTGGGTTTTGATGTCATGGACATGGGCTTAGTGGACGGGGTAAGGATTCCCCACAAGTTTAAACCTCCGTGCTTTGAGAAGTACAACGGAACTTCCTGTCCACGAACCCATTTGCAATCCTTTCTAGGGAGGCTGAAGGCATATACCATGGATGAAAAGCTATGGATGTTTTATTTTGAGGATAGCTTAACAGGAGCTTCAAGGGAATGGTACTCTCACTTGACTAGAGCAACCATCAGGTGCTGGAAGGACCTGGCTGAGGCCTTCATTAGACAATACCAGTACAACTTGGATATGGCTCCCAATAGGACCCTCCTGATGGGAATGTCACAATCATCCAGAGAAAGCTTCCGGGAGTACGCCCAGAGGTGGAGACAACTTGCTGCTGCTGTCCAACCACCCATGTCGGAGAGGGAGATGGCCGACATGTTTATGAACACCCTCCAAGGGACATACATTGATAGGCTAGCTTCCTTTTCTTCCACCAGCTTCGCGGATGTGGTTATAGCTGGAGAAAGAATTGAGAGCCTATTAAAGATGGGCAAAATTTCTGACAACGGTGCAAGCTCGTCCAGCAACCCAAGAAAGCCTTTTGTAGGCCCAAGAAGAACTGGTGAGACTAATGTTATTCATACCAGCAAGGGCAGACCCCAGTATGTTCATAGGTCAGTGGCAGCTGTCACCATTCCCTCTCTAATTCATCCACAACCAGCATACCAACCACAGCAACAACCCCACTACCAGCAACAAGCTCAGTATCCACCTCAGAGAAATTATAACAACAACAACACCAGCAACAACAATCAGCAAAGACCGTTTCAACAGAGACCATCTCAGGCCAATAGGGTGATTGATCCAATCCCTATGCCTTATGCCGCATTATTGCCACAACTCCTGAAACTCAACCTGGTTGAGCTAAGGACATTGGCACCTCCAGATCCTGCCAGCCTGCCCAGAAATTATGACGCCAGCGCCAGATGTGCTTTTCATTCCAATGCACCTGGCCACAGTACAGAGAAGTGCAGAGCTTTGCACATGAAAGTACAGGATCTAGTGGATTACAAAGCTCTAAACTTCGCACCCCCACCAAATGTCAGTAAGAACCCTATCTCCAACCACGGTGGACCCAGAATCAATGCTATTGAAGAAGATAAGCCGTCTTACTTGATAACCAGTGTGGGGCAGATTCAGACACCCCTGGTAGAGATTAAAGCTCAACTCCTTGAATGTCAAATGTTCCCCGGGTGTGAACTAGGATGTGCTTATTGCAACATTTCGGTAAATGGGTGTGATAACCTGAGAAGCGGCATAGATGGTCTCATCCAGAGTGGCTTACTTCAAATCACAACATCAATACCTACAAATCCAGCAATCTCCTTATCAACAATTCCCGAGTCTTCTACAACTGCAACAACAATTGTTCCAAAAAACTCTTCAATCTCATCAACAAATGCTTCGTCTGTCACTTCAACGGACCAAATATCAACAAACATCTCTTCTACAACTCCAGCACCCCTTCATTCAGAATCTCCTACAACAGCAACACTCATCCAGTCAACAGTGTCTCCTACAACATCAACAGCAAATAATGAAAGTGTCTCAACGGTTACAATTTATTATGATCCTGCAAATGATTCTGCCTACAACTCACAGAATGCCGCTCCTGTCAGAGCACCAATTACAATATACTATGATCCACATACTATCATGGTCCCTTCTGCAGCTGCTATTAGTCCAGTCACTATCACGGTGCCCGGGCCAGTTCCTTATGAAAGCAGTAATGCCATCCCTTGGCATTACGGCTCCGATCTATACTGCGAAGGACAGAAAATCACTTTGGAATCATCAACTTCTTCACCACAAATAGACAATGTGGGGGGAGGTGGAGGCTTCACTCGAAGCGGACGTCTCTTTGCCCCGCAAATTCCAAGACCCATTACTGAAGCAAAAGCTGCTGCCAAGGAAAAAGGGAAGAGCATGGTGCAAGAGGAACAAGTTTCTAAGGAAGCTTTGAAAACCCCTTTTGATCAAGAGGTTGATGAATTCATGAGAATCATCAAGAAAAGTGATTACAGGATAGTGGACCAGCTTCACCAGACGCCTTCCAAGATCTCCATTTTATCATTGCTAATGTGCTCCGAGGCTCATCGGAACGCACTACTAAAAGTCTTGCACGCAGCTTATGTGCCAGAGGAGATTACCGTCAATCAGTTGGAAGCTGTAGTTGGAAACGTTAACGCTAGTAATGGACTAGGATTTACCAACACTGATTTGACTACGGAAGGCCGCAATCACAACAAGGCTTTGCACATTACCTTGGAGTGTAAGGGTGCAGTTCTTTCCCATGTACTGGTAGACACATCCCTCAATGTCTTACCTAAGAAAGCCCTTGTGAAGCTGGAGTATGAAGGATTGGCATTACGTCCCAGCAACTTGGTAGTAAGAGCCTTTGACGGCTCTAAGAGATCAGTTCTGGGAGAAATTGAGTTGCCTATAACGATTGGCCCACAGACTTTCAAAACGACCTTCTTCGTGATGGATATACAGCCTGCCTACAGCTGTCTATTGGGTAGACCATGGGTACACGCCGCTGGCGCCGTGACCTCAACCCTTCACCAGAAGTTAAAATTCGAGTGGGAGGGCCAAGTCGTTACCATTTGTGGAGAGGAAGATATCTTTGTTAGCCATCTGGCTACATACAAATACATTGAGATGGACGGGGAGATCCACGAAACTATGAGTCAAGGGTTTGAGGCCTTGAACATAAATGAAGCATCCGCTGTACCTGGAACCTCAATGACATCTTATCAGCAAGCCCAGAAGGTTGTTGAAGAAGGGACTGCCCAAGGCTGGGGCAAGTTGCTGCCCGTGGAGAAGAAGGAGGATAGAGGCTGCTAAGGAGCCCAATTTTGTCAGTGGGGGGATGCTCACCCCAGATGCCGTGAACAACTTGGAAGACGAGGATGAAAGCGACCGCAACCTGGAGAGCTGGATACGTCCAAGGATCCCGGGGAGCAGTATCTCAAACTGGTCTTCCCAGGAAATTATAAGAGTTACTCCTGCAGAGTAATTATTATTTCCTGTATTTTTAAGCATGCATCAAGTCTTGCATCTTGCCCAAGATGACAAGACTCATTTTGTAATTGGGCCATCTGTAATTTTGTGCAAAAAGATCAATCAATGATAATCAGACATCTTTTGCAAATGAGTCTTTTTCTTTTCCGCTCGCTGTTTTTCCATTTTTCTTTTTGTACAAAAATAAATGGCAATGTTTTCAAAATGATAACTTCATTTCACTCTTTTTTAAACAAGATTAAAATCAATCACTAAAATGAACAAATCTGAAACCTTTGCAGAGAGTGCCTTTCAGACCGCATCGACAACAGCACGGCTATGACTTCGTATGACTTTGACAATCCAATCAATCAAGCTGATGAAGGGGTTGAAGAAGATTACGAGCTTCCTGAAGAGCTAGCCAGGTTGTTGAGACAAGAGGAAAAGGTTATCACTCCTCATCAGGAAGAGGTAGAAACGATCAATCTTGGTACAGATGAAGATGTGAAAGAGGTTAAGATCGGGGCCTGCTTACAAGACTCAGTGAAAGAGCAACTGATTGACCTGCTTCGTGAATATGTGGATGTGTTTGCTTGGTCTTATCAAGATATGCCAGGGTTGGACACCGACATTGTTATGCACAAGCTACCTTTAAGAGAAGATTGCCCGCCAGTTAAACAGAAACTGCGCCGTACTCGCCCAGACATGGCAATGAAAATCAAAGAAGAGGTACAAAAGCAGTGGGACGCCGGGTTCCTTGCTGTAACTAGCTATCCGCCGTGGGTTGCTAATATAGTACCTGTGCCTAAGAAGGACGGCAAAGTAAGAATGTGTGTTGATTACCGGGATCTGAACAGAGCCAGCCCGAAAGATGACTTCCCATTACCTTACATCGATGTATTGGTGGATAACACGGCCCAGTTCTCGGTGTTCTCCTTCATTGACGGATTTTCAGGATACAATCAGATCAAGATGTCACCTGAAGACATGGAGAAGACTACTTTCATCACACCCTGGGGCACGTTCTGTTACAAGGTGATGCCATTCGGACTGAAGAATTCTGGTGCAACGTATCAACGGGCTATGGTGACATTATTCCACGATATGATCCATAAAGAAATCGAATGTTATGTGGATGACATGATTGCCAAGTCCCTCACTGAAGAAGACCACCTGGTGAATCTGCTGAAGCTATTCAAGCGTCTGAGGAAGTACCAACTGAAGCTGAATCCCAACAAATGCACATTCGGGGTGCGA
The DNA here is from genome assembly GCA_963966055.1 of Lathyrus aphaca. NCBI lineage: Eukaryota > Viridiplantae > Streptophyta > Magnoliopsida > Fabales > Fabaceae > Lathyrus > Lathyrus aphaca. The sequence goes on from OZ014525.1 coordinate 28,060,379, forward strand.
TCCGGTAAGCTGCTGGGCTTTATTGTGAGTGAAAAAGGGATTGAAGTTGACCCAGATAAAGTCAAAGCCATTCAAGAAATGCCTGCACCAAAGTCAGAAAAAGAAGTTCGAGGGTTCTTGGGACGATTGAACTACATTTCACGGTTCATATCTCACCTCACAGCAACCTGTGAACCTTTGTTCAAACTGCTAAGAAAAGAACAAACGGTCAGGTGGAACGAAGACTGCCAGAAGGCTTTTGACAAGATCAAGGAGTACTTACAAGAGCCTCCAATCCTTATGCCTCCAGTTGAAGGAAGACCTCTGATAATGTACTTGATAGTATTAGAAGAGTCGATGGGGTGTGTGCTGGGCAGCATGACGAGTCTGGTCGAAAAGAGTATGCAATATACTACCTAAGCAAAAAGTTTACCGACTGTGAACAATGTTATTCACTGCTCGAGAAAACTTGTTGTGCTTTAGCGTGGGCTGCTCGCCGACTGAGACAATATATGTTGACCCACACTACCTTATTGATCTCAAAAATGGACCCAGTCAAGTACATTTTTGAGAAGCCAGCACTTACCGGACGGGTTGCAAGATGGCAAATGATCCCCACAGAATATGACATCCAATACACATCTCAGAAAGCCATCAAAGGCAGTGTATTGTCTGAATATCTTGCTGAGCAACCTATTGATGATTACCAGCCTATGAGATTTGACTTCCCTGATGAAGACATCATGTTCATAAATGCAAAAGATCATGAAGAGCCTGTTCACACTGAAGGGCCTGACCCAGGGGAGGAATGGACTATGATGTTTGATGGGGCGGTTAATATGAATGGTCGTGGTGTTGGTGCAGTACTCATTACACCTAAGGGAGTTCACATGCCTTTCTCGGCAAAACTCACCTTCAACTGCACTAACAACGAAGCTGAATACGAAGCTTGCATTATGGGTCTTGAGGAAGCCATTGACCTCAGAATCAAGACATTGACTGTATTCGGAGATTCAGCTCTGGTAGTTAATCAAACCAACGGCAAATGGTACACGCACCAGGATCATCTGATACCTTACAGGGATTATACAAGGAGGTTATTGACTTTCTTTACAACAGTCAAGCTTGAGTATGTCCCTCGGGACGAGAATCAGTTTGCAGATGCTCTAGCTACCATTTCATCCATGATCAAAGTTCAAGCTGCCAGCTTTGTACCTCAAATTTCAGTGTCCAGACTTGACAGACCGGCATATGTGTTCACCGCAGATGTTATCAAAGATGATAAGCCTTGGTTCCATGACATTAAGTGCTTCTTGGAGGATCAAACATACCCACCTGGGGCATCTTTCAATGATAAGAAGACATTAAGAAGGCTTGCTGGAAGTTTCTTTCTGAACACTGATGGTTCCCTGTACAAGAGAAACTTTGATATGGTACTCCTCAGATGCGTTGACAGAACAGAAGCAGACTTGTTAATGCATGAAGTGCACGAAGGATCCTTTGGTACCCATGCAGGAGGACATGCAATGGCCAAGAAATTGCTAAGATCAGGTTATTATTGGATCACAATGGATGCCGACTGTTGTGCTTACGCCAGAAAATGCCATAAATGCCAGATTTATGCGGATAAGGTGCATGTGCCTCCCAATCCTTTGAATGTGATGTCTTCACCCTGGCCCTTTGCTATGTGGGGCATTGATATGATTGGCAAGATTGAACCGACTGCTTCAAATGGCCACAGATTCATCCTGGTTGCCATTGACTATTTCACCAAGTGGGTCGAAGCAGCTTCCTATGCAAATGTTACAAGGCAAGTGGTAGCCCGATTTCTGAAGAGAGATATCATCTGTCGATACGGAGTTCCCGAGCGAATCATTACTGACAATGGTTCCAATTTGAACAACAAAATGATGGCAGAGCTGTGCCGGGAATTCAAGATCCAACACCACAATTCTTCTCCTTACAGGCCAAAGATGAATGGCGCTGTTGAGGCAGCTAATAAGAATATCAAGAAGATTGTACAGAAGATGGGGGTCACATACAAAGACTGGCATGAGATGCTACCGTTTGCCTTGCATGGGTACCGCACGTCAATCAGAACATCCACTGGGGCAACACCGTATCAGCTTGTGTATGGTATGGAAGCAGTCCTACCTGTTGAAGTTGAATTACCCTCCCTACGGGTACTGATGGATGTTAAGCTAAACGAAGCAGAGTGGGTCCGGTCCCGATATGAACAACTGAGTCTGATTGAAGAGAAAAGATTGGCTGCAATCTGTCATGGGCAGTTGTATCAGAAAAGAATGAAGAAAGCCTTCGATCAGAAAGTCAGGCACCGAGAGTACCAAGTAGGAGATCTTGTGCTGAAGAGAATCCTCCCTCCTCATACAGACCACAGGGGCAAGTGGACTCCGAATTATGAAGGACCATTTGTAGTAAAGAAAGTTTTCTCGGGTGGAGCACTCATGCTCAGCACTATGGATGGTGAAGACTTCCCGTCCCCTGTGAATTCAGATGCAGTTAAAAAATACTTCGCATAAAATGACCCGCTGGACACAAAAACAGAATGTAAGTCCAGGCAAAAATAGGGCATCCCGGCGAGTCAAAAACAGAATAAAAGACTCGGGAAAAAATAAGGGAAAATAAACGAAAAAATGTACACCCGCTGAGTTGAAAAGCCGCATTGGACAACTCAGGCAAAAATGGGTATCCCGATGGATTGAAAACCCGAAAGGGCGATCCATGCAAAATGAGGGAATAAGCGAACAACTGCATGCTGAATTCGTCTGTATTACTTACAACTTGGTAAGCTTCAAAAGGTTCAAGCGCCGGTCAGAATCAGCCTTCTTCAGAAAGCAAGACGAGAAGAATGTCAAATGTCATACGATTCATAGCAAAGGGAAGCTCCCGGAAGCGTCATCAACATTGCCTATACCGTTTATTTCTCAATTGGTAACAATCTCCTCATTTTAGGGGATTTGTTTCTCTGACTGTATCTTGCCAATTCAGGGCATATGAATTAATAAAATCAAATTTTCAGTCATGTCCCGTCTCGTACATTTTATTTCCATTTGCAAAATGTCTGATGTCTTTAGAGATACTAATTGCATAAACACAGATGTTTCTTGTCTAAAAAATGCGTGCTTGCAGGAAATATTTCTTTTACTCCCGGGAGTGTCTGAACTCCCATGACGGAATCCGGTAAGGGACACCTCGGGATTACTTGTGCGTCCATCTGTCTTTGCAGGATTGCAGGTATTCAAAGTGCAACATGGGGCATGTAAGCTTCATCCCAGCAAGCTGGCAAATCAACACTCACTCAGTCTTAGCACCCAAAATGTTCTCTCCCAGCTGAGTTGCCACTTGCTATTTTTCCCCCAGCCGAGGTGCCCATCATTCTTCTTTCTTAAGGTACAAAAGTCAGGGAACCATCTCCCCACAGAGTTTTAGCCTCTGGCCAGAAGATCAGCACATGAAGGAATCACAACAGATGTACGAAAGCTTCTACAAACCCCAGCTGGGCCCCGCATTACCAGGATGGGTCCATCAGTGACCTATTCCCCCAGGCAGATACATTTTGTCAGATCTACCAATGATCTCATCCCCAGCTGGGATGTTTATTTCAAACAGATCGACCAGAGATCTTCACAGCAACGGGATCCGAATCCCGGATTGGTATCCTTGCATAATCATGGCATTCACATCATATTCACCCCACAAAGCGTAGCATTCCGTCTAAAACGGAGCATTACGGCAAAAATCCAACATATTGCATAATCATAGGCCATGTTCTGAATCAAACGCCTGTGAATAAAGACAATACATCAACAATATACAGGATGCTCCCCAGATTCCCCAACAGAGAGTTAAAGCTAAAGCAGTTGCCTTACATTCACAAACATTAGTACATACTCCTTGTGGCACCCGTCCGTGCCATATCCACAGCATAAAGCCAAAGCGTCCCCTTTGCACTCACAGATACTTGTATATATACATTTCCATGACACTCGTCCGTGTCACCTTCCCCAGCACAGTAGCCTAACACTTTGTATATCAGATATTTGTTTATACTGTACTTTTCTCCTTTCAACACTCGTCCGTGTCTCTCTCCCCAGCAAGATGAACACTCAAAATATACACTACTCGTACTTATTTTACTTATACAGATACTCGTCCGTATCTTGTATACATCATTTATATCCCCACAGATTCGACACTCGTCCGTGTTCTTTGTTAACCAGTTGGTACTCGTCCGTACCATCATCTCAGAGCAGGCGTCAAGCGTTCGTTTCTACCTGATACTCGTCCGTATCATAGTCTTAAGGATGCTCGTCCGCATCTTTAATCCATACACGTGTCAAACACTCATGTCTTCTTGAATATAGACACTCGTCCGTGTCTGTTATTCCCCAGAAGAGTCTTCTCATATTCAACACTCGTCCGTGTTCCTTGTTAACCAGTTGATGCTCGTCCGTATCATCATCTCTGAACACGTGTCAGTATTTGTTTCTACTCGATACTCGTCCGTATCGTAGCCTTAAGGATGCTCGTCCGAATCTTCAATCTATACACAAACATCTAAACACTTATACCTTTTGTTTCCTAGATATAAACACTCGTCCGTGTTTACTATTCCCCAGTAGATCGCCAACAAAGCAAAATTTCTTTTCTATCTGACATTCGTCCTATGTCATGATAAACCTTGAGAGCAGCCGTACCCTGCTAGGTGATCGTCCTTCACCTCTTAATGATCGTCCTTCATCATTCTCATCCGATGGCCGTCCCCATCGTCGACCTTTTCTATCCGACATTCGTCCTATGTCGTGATATTTAGCAGCCGTCCCCTGCTAGGTGATCGTCCTTCACCTTTTAATGATCGTCCTTCATCATTTTATCCGATGGCCATCCCCATCGTCGATCTTGTTATCTGACATTCGTCCTATGTCATGATAAACCTTGAGAGCAGCCGTCCCCTGCTAGGTGATCGTCCTTCACCTCTTGATGATCGTCCTTCATCATGCTCGTCCGATGGCCGTCCCCATCGTTGACCTTTTATCCGGCATTCGTCCTATGTCGCGATATTTTCGGCAGCCGTACCCTGCCAGGTGATCGTCCTTCACCTTTGATGACCGTCCCTCATCATTATTTCATTTATTCTTTAACCCGATGGCCGTCCCCGTCGTGGTCCTTTTTCCTTTTTTCTGATGATCGTCCTTCATCAGTTTAGCCCGATGGCCGTCCCCATCGTTGTTTACATTACTTTATGAACTTGATGGCCGTCCCCATCATTTTTCATTAATCCCCATAGAATCTTATGGCTTTATATGGTGGCCGTCCCCATCATAATCCCTTTTATCCCCAGCATGTCGGCCGTCCCCGTCATTGCTTTATCTCCCGCGCCTTCCCCAGCATGTCGGCCGTCCCCGTCATTGCTTTTTCCCCAGCAGTCGGCCTCTGCTCGACGGTCGTCCTCCGTCGCTCACTTTACAATATACTTTATTTTCCTTTACAATCTATATCCCTTTTCTTCTTCATTCTGTGAGTGCAAATTTTGGACTGTCTTTGGTATTCAACCACAAGTTATCTTGTTTGCCTGACAAGCCGTTGCTTACAACCTGCACAGCTAACTCATGTTTGAATAGGGGCAGCTGTAAACACCCCAAATTTGCCCTCACCCATTCACACCATGGCTTGTGATCATTTCATATGCATAAACTCAATCATAGCATCTCATATCACATTTTTTATTCATTGCATTGGTTCTAAGTCATCTGCATCTAGGGTTTGTGATCTGAGCAATCCAAGAGTTATTTGAGCCACTCCAAAGGTCATTAATCACTTCAAAGGGGTCCATGTATGTTCAAAAATCATATTATATCCTTTCATATTCAAGAATGTCAAAGAATCACAAGAACTGGAAATGATATGGAAGCAGAGCCAGGCTTGACTGCACAAATGACCTAGAATTAGGGTTTTGGTTTCAAAGGCCATAACTCCAAATTTTTTGGTCATTATTGTTTCTATTGGTCTCTATATGGTATAGGGAGCATGAATATCAATTTTCATGAAGAAATTCAATGGGGAAGTCATCTGATCAAGAGTTGACTTTTCAAGCAAGTCAGTGCAAAATCAGGGCATCTGAGGCCCCCAATGACCCAACCAAAGGGTGTTCTTCATCATTTTGATTGTGTATGATATTTATTTGATAATAGAAGAAGTTGGAAGTTCACAAAATTGAAGAATTTCAAGTCATTTGCAAAGTTGACTTTTTGGGGAAGTTTGACTTTTAATGAAATTGCCATTTTGGGAAACTTTTTCAACCCTTGCTTTTTGATCCAAAAATGTTTCAAATGAAAAAACTTTGGTCATGAAAGTTGTAGAATGGATCATTCCCTTTTCAAAAAGTACAAGAACATGACCTAATTCATTTTGGATCAAAAGTTATGGCTTGTCAAAGTTGGCTAAAATCACAAAATTTGAAGTTTTCTACCAAAGAGGCATTTTGCAAAATGACTTAATCAAGTGTTCTAAAGACCTCAAATGTGTACAATTTCTTCACAACATGATTGCATGACCTCTAAAAATCAGAATTGGCCCAAGAATCATCTCATTTCATGCCTTGAACTTCAAGAAATCTCAAAGGAACCAAACTTGAATCAACTTGCAAAACTTATCATGTTACAAACCACTTGCTGAATCACCTCATAAACAATTCCATGGCTCTCCCTAAACTCAGCTGAGCCCAAGCATGCCAAAAAGCAAGTTGTACCATTGCCCATACCTCAAGTACAAATCAAGTTGACATTTTGGCCAAAGACCCATACCAATCACAATAGGCCAGCACCCACTCTCTGACCTATCACAATTGTTTATACAAATCAAAAGCAAGCCAAAGCACATAACACTTCATGCTGAAACACACCCAAGCCTTAGTTTTCAAGTTTATGCTCCATTTGCAAAAGCTTTCGAAACTGATTGCACAAGCCTCAAACACACAAACCAACTTCACAAATCAACTCAGCATACTTCACTGATCAAAAACCACCCATCACCATTGCCTAAAACTCCCTGAACCAGAAATACGATTTCCATCCCACCTTGAGCAGAACCTCTGTGATCTTCCAAACCAGCCACCACAAACTTCTTCTAAGCATCAAGACTTCATCAGGGGCCTAAGAGGAGTGGTTTGCACAAAGAGAGAGGGTCAGAAAGTTGCAAACTGAGAAAGCTCAAAGCTCAGGTATATCAAGAACTTTTTTTTCCAGAAATGAGTTTTTAAGTTTCTAAATATTTCCTCATGCTTTGCTGATCACTCTGATGCTTTTACTTTTTGAAATGGTTGAGAAATAAGCATTTAATCATGTTCTGAAACTTTTCTGACCTACACATGTTTTGCTTCGATTCACATGATTGATGAATGAAAAATGATGTTTGTTTGGGGGTTTTGATTTAGTTTCGAATGGGGATGATTTCTGGGTGATTAGATTTCATTTTCATAGTGTTTTGAGGGAGTTAGCAAATTTTCAGGTGGGTGTCCCGCCGGAGAAGACGACCGGAAGTCTTCTCCGGCCACCTGAATCTGTTTAGGGCTAATCTGTGTCATTAATGAAGTTTGAATAATAACCCTTGGATGCGTTGACCCGCGCGCATTTGGACGTCCAGGATCTCACTATTTTGCCCTAATCTTCATTTGACTTTATTAATTCAGATTAATTAATTTTTAATTGGAATTAATGAAGTTTGAATTTCAGCCACTGGATCACGCGCGCAGTCAATTCCCGCGTGTCCAGTTTGAATGTCAGCCATTGATCTTGTTGACTTCTCATTTTATTTCATTTTATTTTCTTTTTATTTCATTTGTTTTCTATAATTTATTTAAAATAGCAAAAATCATTTGAAAATTCTGAAAATTTTTATACAAACTTTTATTAATTTTCAGAAACCAAAAACATTTTTATTTTTATTTTTTGCATTAAAAAATATTTTTAAATCATTTAAAAGTTTATTTTTAATTAATTAATGAGAATTAATTAATTAAAAATACTTTTAGGTATTTAAAAAATCACCAAAAATTCATGAAACCTCTGAAATCATTTAGAAATATTGTCCAACCCTCAAACCAAATTTCTTTTTTGATCTTAATGCATTTTGACAATTTTCCATGGAATTAATTCTATTTCAAAGCATTATTTTGATCCAATGTTCAAAAATTCATTTCTGCCTAGTCTTTGAGAGTTGGACTTTGATTCTTTTTGCATTGTGTCTTGCATGTCATGTAGTTTGTAGGATTAAATTGGCATGATTTGATATTGCATTTTCAATTTGTTTAGCATTTTTCTTGACAAGGTACCCTAAAACCCTAGAAATCTTAGGAAATTCATAACTTTCACTAGGTTAAGAATTGGATCCCCTCCTTTGGGCAGTGAGTTTGTGTAGGGTTAGGGTTCCTTTGAATGCATTTTCAATTTTTTATCTTGATGTTTGCTTCTGATTTTGATTTTTGTTTTGTGCATTGTTCATAAACCCTAATTTGGGCTTCCTTTTGCATTCATCTTGCATTTGCTTGCATACCATGACTTGCCATGACATTTTATGTATCCATTGAGTTCATTATACATCTTAAGACATATTGGAAGCATGTTTGATCATTGCATCTTTCATTTGCCATGTTATATGTCATTTGCATTCCATAACTTTTCATGTATGTTTATGGTTCCAAGCATGCTTCTCTTGCATCCATATGTTTGTATGATCATCCCCATGCCTTGTTTCATGTTTGTGTCATCTCATAGCATCATTATCATCACACACATGCTTCTGGTTTTGGTTTGCATCATGCCATTTCATCTCATTTTGCATTGCATTGCATTCATTTCACTAACTTTTCAGGTGGTAAGTCACTTTGAGAAGTGAATTTGCCTTCACTTCTCACAATTTCTTTTCATCTCCTCTTATGCATCCTTGCTAAATTATGTCTTGTGTTTGAGATTGAGCTTGCTCATTCTTCTTCTTCTTACTTTCTTTCCTCAAGTGACTTGTCTTCTTGAATGAAGCAAGTTACTTTGCTTCTCTTTGCTCCTTTCATCTGCTTCCTGGTGGTTCCTCTGAAGATCTTTCTTGTAAACCTCACAAACCTTAGGAACAACCAAGCATGACAATAATTAGGGTTTTGATTAGTCCCCCATTTAGATTTTTCCTTTGTGTCTCTTTGAGTCTTCTCTTCTCACCTCATAATCAGGGACTAAACCCTAAAGGCTTTAAGGCTTTGTCATTAAGCTTATGCCTGCATCCTTCTATTAGGATGGAAGGTATAACTTTAATCCTAAGTGTTAAACCCTTAATGTGTTTAAATCCTTCAATCAATTCACTTAATAATCATCAAGACACCAAGCTTGTAACTTGGGCCTTGCATTAGGGTTATAATTCTTCCTTAATTGGTTAAGAAGGACTAACCCTAGTGTTAATGGACAAGTCCCCCTCAAGTTGTCTTACAAACCCTAAAAATCACTTCATCATCTTATCATAAACTAAAATCCACTTAATAAAGGCTTTGTTTTGTCATGAGTTTAATCCCTAATCATGGATTAAGTTGAGGAGCTTTCCTCAGCTTAAACATTCTCATCTATTATCCTTCTATTAGGATGGTGTAATGAGTCTGTTTAATCCCTGATTATGGCTTAATCTCATCACCTAACACTAAACAAAAACAACAAAAACATCTAAATAATCACAAGTAGGTTAATGATCTTAATCCTACATCAGGGTGATTAAGTGTGAGATGCTGACTTCACACTTAAGGTATTCTCATTACCCCTAATCAGAGGGAGGATGTGATGAGTTTACTAACCCACTGGTTTAGGCTTAAGCTCATTGACTTATGACAAATTTCAAAAGGCAATAAAAGACTGAAAACTCAAAAACAAACAATAATCGTCTCCTCCGGGATTCTTTTCTCATCTCATTCACTCATAAACGAGAACTTGCTTCCTCCGTCTAATGCAAGACAGTTTGCACCTGAGCCAGACAGGTCATACACTTGAGCATTGACAAGCAAGCAGTTCATAAGTCAATTCATCTTTCAGTCTCTTTGGGTCGAACTACGGTGTTCTGACTTCCTCATTGCACGAGAGGATACGTAGGCATAACCTAACAGTTATCGAACAAAAGTCTCTGTATATTCTCCCTCTTTCCAGCTTTATTCTTTAAGCCTCATACTCCTGAGCATTTCACTCTTATTCTTACACTGACACTTCACTTAGACACTTCACTTTTCTTTTACACTAACACCTGTACATCCTTTTCCAGCTCTTTCATACACAGATTGCACTGACACTACCCCTTTAAAACACAAATCTTTTAAGCGTGGATCCCGTCGAGTACGACGGACAATCTGGGTGCTAATACCTTCCCAGGTTGTAACCAACCCCCTTTCTCAGTCTCTCTGGTTCGCAACCGTCTTATCTGTATCTTTCTAGGTCTATGCAGCATTACCTTTCCTCCGGGATAAAAATGCCTAGCTGGCGACTCTTTCTTTTCCTGTGAGTTCACTCCTGTGTGTTCTCACTTCCTCCTTTCGCCGACCGTTCGCGTCTGTACCTTATTTGAGCCCAGTCTCATCTTTTGGGAGCGACAGACACTCAACGGATTCGGAGGCACATGGACCTTGTCGGCATAAATCTGACACTTGTGGCATTTACGGGAGTACTTACAACAATCGGATTCCAGGGTAATCCAATAGTATCCCGATCTCAACAATTTCTTGGCCATGGCATGTCCTCCAGCATGGGTACCAAAGGAGCCTTCGTGAACCTCCTGCATCAACAGGTCTACTTCGTGTCTGTCGCTCCCAAAGATTTGCATCCTGGTACAAGCGCGAACGGTCGGCGAGGGGGACAATGAGAACACACAGCCGTGAACTCACTGGAGATGAATAGAGTCGCCAGCTAGGCATTTTTATCCCGGAGAAAAGGCAATGCTGCATAGACCTAGAAAGACATGGATAAGACGGTTTGCGAACCAGAGAGACTGAGAAAGGGGGTTGGTTACAACCTGGGAAGGTATTAGCACCCAGATTGTCCGTCGTACTCGACGGGATCCACGCTTAGAAGATTTGTGCTTTAAAGGGGTAGTGTCAGTGCAATTTGTGTATAAAATAGCTGGAAAAGAATGTACAGGTGTCAGTGTAAAAAGTGTGAAGTGTAATATACAGTGTCAGTGTAGGAACAAAGATGAGATGCTCATGATAATGAGGCTAAAGAATGAAGCTGGAACGAGGGGGAATGAACAGAGACTTTTGTTCGATAACTGTTAAGTTATGCCTACGTATCCTCTCGTGCAATGAGGAAGTCAGAACACCGTAGTTCGACCCAAAGAGACTGAAAGATGAATTGACTTGTGAACTGCTTGCTTGCCTATGCTCAAGTGTGTGACCTGTCTGGCTCAGGTGCTTACTGTCTTGCATTAGACGGAAGAAGCGAGTTCTCGGTTGTGAGTGAATGAGATGAGAAAAGAATCCCGGAGGAGACGATTATTGTTTGTTTTTGTGTTTTCAGTCTTTTATTGCTTTTGAAAGTTTGTCATAAGTTAATGAGCTTAAACCTAAACCAATGGATTTGGTAAACTCATCACATCTTCCCTCTGTTTAGGGGTAATGAGTATTACCTTAAGTGTGAAGTCAGATTCTCACACTTAATCATCTTTGGTGTAGGATTAAGATCATTAACCTACTTGTGATTATTTAGATGTTTTTAGTGTTTTTGTTTAGTGTTGAGTAATGAGGTTAAGCCACAATCAGGGATTAAACAGACTCATTACACTATCCTAAAAGAAGGATAATAGATGAGGATGTTTAAGCTGAGGAAAGCTCCTCAACTTAATCCATGATTAGGGATTAAACTCATGACAAAACAAGCCTTTGATTAAGTGGATTTTATTCAATGATATGATGATGAAGTGATTTTTATGATTTGTAAGACAACTTGAGGGGGACTTGTCCATTAACACTAGGGTTAGTCCTTCTTAACCAATTAAGGAAGAATTAGAACCCTAATGCAAGGCCCAAGTTACAAGTGATGTCTTGATGATTATTATGTGGATTGATTAAGAGATTTAAACACATTAAGGGTTTAACACTTAGGATTAAAGTTATACACTCCATCCTAAGAGAAGGATGCAGGCATAACCCTAAGCACAAAGTTTTAAAGCCTTTAGGGTTTAGTCCCTGATTATGAGGTGAGAAGAGAGGACTCAAAGAGAGACACAAAGGTAAAACTATGAGGGGACTAATCAAAACCCTAATTCATTATCATGCTTGGATGATCCTAAGGTTTGTGAGGTTTGCAAGAAAAGATCTTCAAAGGAACCACCAGGAAGCAGATGAACAGGATCAAGAGAAGCAAAGTGACTTGCTTCATTCAAGAAGTCAAGTCACTTGAAGAAAGAAAGTGGGAGGAAGAAGAATGAGCAAGCTCAAACTCAAACACAAATAGAAATGCAGCAATGGATGCAAGAGAGATGAAAAGAAAAGTTATGAGAAGTGAAGGCAAATTCACTTCTCAAGTTTACTTACCACCTGAAATGTTAGAAAGAAAGTGCAATGCAATGCAAGATGAGATGAAATGGTATGATGCTAAGCAAAACCAGAAGCATGTTGATGATGATTATGATGTTATGAGGTGCTGCAAACATGAGACAAGGCATGGAGATGTTCATACAAGATCATGAATGCAAATGATGCAAGTTAAGGAGCATGAACAAGCATGGAAAGTTATGAATCAAACAAGACAAATGACATGGCAAACATGCAATGCAATGGTCAAAGATGCTTCCTATATGTCCCAAGATGTCAAATGAATCACAAGAATGCACAAAATGCAAAGACAAGTCATGTTATGCAAGAGAATGCAAGAAGGATGCAAGAGGAAGCCCAAATTAGGGTTCATGGATCAAACATCAAACAAAAACCCAAAACAGAAGCAAACCCTAAGATAAAAAATGGAAAATGCCACTCAAAGAAACCCTAACCCTACACTAAACCAATGTCCAAAGGGGAGGTCTCAACTCCTAACCAATCTCAAGATATGATTTTTCTAAGTTATTAGGGTTTTTTAGGGTTCTTAACAAAAGAAATGCCAAACAATTGGAAAATGCAAGATCAAATCATGGCCATTTTATCCTAGAAACTACATGCTAAACATAAAACAATGCAAGAAGAACCAATGTCCAACTCTCCCTAGATAGGCAGAAATGAATTTTTGAACCCATGATCAAAATAATGCATAAAAAAATGATTTAATTCAATGAAAAATTCTTAAAATGCATCAAGATCAAAAAAGAAATTTGGTTTGAAGGTTGGACAATGTTTCTAAATGTCTTAGAACATTTCATGAATTTTTTTGTAATTTTTAAATACCTAAAAGTATTTTTAATTAATTAATTCCCATTAATCAATTAAAAATAATCTTTTAAATACTTAAAAATACTTTTTTAATGATAAAAAATAAAATAAAAATATTTTTGTGTCATGAAAATTAATAAAACTCTAAGGAAAAAGTTTCATAATTTTTAGGAATTTTTTGCTATTTTAAAATAATTGTGCAAGTTAATTGAAAATAAAAGGGAATAAAAATAAATAAAAATGAAAGTCAAAGGAATGGACGGATGAGATACAAACTGGGCTGGGGGTCATTGACTACGCGCCAGATCCTGTGGCCCACGTTTAAACTGGCTTAAACCCAATTAATTAAATGAATAATGAAGATTAGGGCTTAATGACAAATCTGGACCGTTTACACGCGCGGCAAGTCAAACATTTCAACGCATCCAACGCTCCTCATTCAAACTGGCATTAATGACCTGAGATTAGGGCTAATCACTCAGGCGGCCGGAGAAGACTTCCGGTCGTCTTCTCCGGCCAGCAACTCACCTGGAAATCTCCAAACCTCCTCAAATCGTATCAAAAATGAAAACTAAAAAGAGGGAAATGTTCCTTACACACTCACGAATTAAACCCCTCTCTCAAAACAAATTTCTTCTTCCTAAATAAGCTGAATCGAAGAAAATGAAAACTAGGGCACGCAGGTTTCAGAGAGAAATTAAATGCTCATTTCAAAGCCATTTTCGAAACCAATGACATCAGGATGATCAGTGAAGCACAAGGAACAAGTTTATAACATGCAAAGTGATTTCTGGAAAAATAAATTTCAAGCTACCTGAGATTTGAAGCTTTCACTTTGGTGACTTTCTGGCCACTTCTCCTTGTGCAATCCACTCCACTTGATCCCCAGATGATGTTTGAATGCTCAAAAAGAGTTTAAGTTGGCTGGTTGATGAGTTTCGAAAGCTCCTGCTCAAGCTTGATCAGAAATGGCAATGGTGTTTCTGGAGGTTTCAGGTCATGGTGATGGGTTCTATGTGATCCTGAGGATGGATGGAGAAGGTCTGGAGTGTTTGTTTGTGTGTTTGTGAGCTAGGATGAGAGTTTCGAATGAAACTGCAGAGTGAGGTGAGGAATGGCAATGGAGTGTTCAGGTTGTTTCAGGCTTGGTTCTTGGTTGCTGGGTGGTCTATGGAGCAAGGTGAGATGATTGGTGAAGGTGGTTGAAGTGTTTTCAAGCTGTGGAGAGAAATTCGAAGGCTTATGCAATGTGGTGTGTTTTTGTGAATGTGTGGAATGTGATGGTTTCAGCCTTGCTTCTTGTTATGGCTAGCTTGCAAATTGATAACATAAACAAATCTGATTGGCTGGATGATGTGACTTGTGCTTTTGTGATTGGTAAGTTTGCTTTTGCCAAAAGTCAAAAATCTTGTAAGAGAAGCATGGGCTTGATACTAGCTTGGTACAAGGCTAGGTCTGGCGCATCATGGTGTGGTGAGAGAGCCAGCAAGGTCCAAAGGCCAAGGCAGCAAGTTGAGGGAGCATGATCATGAGTTTTGCAACTTGTTGCTTTATGGTTCACATGTGAAGAAAACCTTGTTACACAAACCAAACCATAGGCAAACTTGATCCAATTCTGATTTTCAGCACTTAGAGAATGTTTATGTGTTGGTTTGAAATGAATTAGAGGCTACATTTGGCTTTGGTTCAAGACTTTGCAAAATTTCCATTTGAAGCATGCCTTAGAAATTAATGATTTTTGCCAACTTTGCATTGCCATAACTTTTGATCCAAGAAGAGTTTGATCATGTTCTTGTACTTTTTGAAAAGGGAAAGATGGGATCTACAACTTTCATGACCAAAGTTTTTCCATTTGGAGCCTTTTTGGACCAAGAATCAAAGCTTGAAAATTGACCTAAAATGATGCATTCTTGAAAAGTCAACTATGCCCAAAAAGTCAACATTTGCAAAAACCCTAAATTCTTGATTTCTATGAACTTCAACCTTCTTCCATGATCAAATAAAGATCATATACACTCAAAATGATGAAGATCACCCATTGGTTGGGTCATTGGGGCCTCAGATGCCCTGATTTTGCACTGACTTGTCTGAAAAGTCAACTCTTGATCAGATGACTTCCCCATGGAATTTCTTCATGAAAATTGATATGCATACTCCCCATACCATATAGAGATCAATGGAAACAAGAATGACCAAAAAATTTGGAGTTATGGCCTCTGAAACCAAAACCCTAATTTTCAGTCAACTGTGCAGTTCAACCTGGCTCTGCATCCACTCAAACCCTAGTTCTTGTGATTCCTCTGCATTTTTGACTTTGAGGAGATGGGATATGACATAAGAACACACATGGACCCCCTTGAAGTGATTGGTGGCCTTTGGAGTGGCTCAAGAAGCTTTGGGATTGCTCAGATCACAAACCCTAGGTGCAGATGCCTTAGAAACTATCCAGTGAATCAAAAATGAAATATGAGATGATATGTTTGTGTTTATGCATATGAGGATGATCACAAGCCATGGTGTGAATGGGTGAGGGCAAATTTGGGGTGTTTACAGCTGCCCCTATTCAAGCATGAGTTAGCTGTGTAGGATGTAAGCGACGGCTTAACAGGCAAACAAGATAACTTGTGGTTGAATATCAAAGACAGTCCAAAATTTGCACTCACAGAATGAAGAAGAAAAGGGATATAGATTGTAAAGGAAAATAAAGTATATTGTAAGTGTAGGCGACGGAGGACGACCGTCGAGCAGAGGACGACTGCCGGGTAAATAACAATGACGGGGACGGCCGACATGCTGGGAAAGTATAGGAAATAAAACAATGACGGGGACGGCCGACATGCTGGGGATAAAAGGTAAAGCTAAGACGGGGACGGCCGACTAGCTGGGAAAAATAAAATATCATGATGGGGACGGCCATCAAGATAAAGTTGTAGCATTCTCTGGGGGTTAATGAAACATGACGGGGACGGCCATCAAGTTCATAAAGCAAAGTAACCGACGATGGGGACGGCCATCGGGTTAAAAGGAAAAGGGACCACGACGGGGACGGCCATCGGGTTAAAGAATGAATGAAATAAACAGATGATGGGGTACGGCCATCAAAGGTGAAGGACGATCACCTAGCAGGGGACGGCTGCTCTGTTGGGGATAAAAGGAATATGATGGGGACGGCCATCAAAGGTGGAGGACGACCACCTGGCAGGGTACGGCTGCCGAAAATATCAACGATGGGGACGGCCATCGGATAGAAAAGGTCAACGATGGGGACAGCCATCGGACGAGCATGATGGAGGACGACCATCAAGAAGTGGAGGACGACCACTCAGCAGGGTACGGCTGCTCTCGAGGTTTCTCATGACATAGGACGAATGCCAGATAACCAAAATCAACAATGGGAACGGCCATTGGATAAAATGATGAAGGACGATCATCAAAAGGTGGAGGACGACCACCTAGCAGGGGACGGCTGCTAAAAATCAACGATGGGGACGACCATCGGATGAGCATGATGGAGGACGACCATCAAGAAGTGGAGGACGACCACTCAGCAGGGTACGGCTGCTCTCAGGGTTATCATGACACAGGACGAGTGTCAGATAAAAGAAAAAGCTTTGTTGGTGATCTACTGGGGATATAGTGAACACGGACGAGCGTTCACAACCAAGAAAAGAAAGTATAAGCGTTTGGTATTGTGTATAGATTAAAGATGCGGACGAGCATCCTTAAGACTATGATACGGACGAGTATCATGTAGAAACAAACTGACACATGTTCAGAGATGATGATACGGACGAGTATCAACTGGTTAACAAGGAACACGGACGAGTGTTGAATCTGAAGGAATCCTTCTGGGGAATAGTAGACACAGACGAGTATCTATGTTCTAGAAGGCATAAGTGTTTGACACGGTGTATGGATTAAAGATGCGGACGAGCATCCTTAAGACTATGATACGGACGAGTATCATGTAGAAACAAACACTAGACGCAATGTTCTGAGATGACGATACGGACGAGTACCAACTGGTTAACAAAGAACAAGGACTACTGTCGAATCTGTGGGGATATGAGTGATGATGTATACAAGATACGGACGAGTATTTGTATAAGTGTACCAATGAGTAGTGAGTATATATATAAGTGTTTATCTGTTGGGGATAGTGACACGGACGAGTGTCAAGAGAGAAAAGTATAGTATCAACAAGTATATGGGTTGTAAAAGTGCAAGCGAACGTGCTGGGGATATGACACGGACGGGTGCCAAGAAAATGTATATATAAGCATATGTGTGGGTGCAAAGAGGATGTCTTTGGCTTTCTGCTGGTAATATGACACGGACGGGTGTCATGAAGTATGAAGTATCTGTAATACAGGTGATTTTGTTTGTAGAGAAAGTTCAGGCGACCTTACTGGGGAGTGATGACACGGACGGGTGCCAAAAGGTGCATATACTGGTGTTTGTGATTTGAGAGGCAACTGCTTTTGCTGGGACTCTGGTGAGGATTTCTGTACAATGATGATGAACGGTTATTATTCACAAGTGTTCAATTTACAACATGACTTATGATTATGCTATGCATTTGATTTTTGCCGTAATGCTCCGTTTTGGACGGAATGCTACGCTCTGAGGGGATAATATGATGCGAATGCTATGATTATGCAAAGAGGCACAGATCCAGGATTCGGATCCCGTTGCTGCGAAGATCTCTGGTTGGTCTGCTTGAAGTGAACATCCCAGCTGGGGATGAGATCATTGGTAGATCTAATGATGTATCTGCTTGGGGACATAGGTCACTGATTGACATATCCTTATAATACGGGACCCAGCTGGGGTTTGTAGAAGCTTTCTTCACTCTGTTGTGATCTCTTCATGCGTTGCTCTTCTGGATAGAGGCTGGAACTCTGTGGGGAGATGGTTCCCTGACTTCTGTATTCAGCTGAGGATGACACGGCAACTTGGCTGGGGAATTATGAGAGGCAACTCAGCTGGGGAGAGCATTTCAGATGCTAAGATTGAGTGCATGTTGATTTGGCAACTTCGCTGGGGAAATGGGCACCTTCCAGTGCCACGTGGAAGATAGACCGAGTTGATAATGATTCTCCTGTTTGCCGAGACGTGACTTGCATGCCCCAGGTTGCGTTCTGGATACCTGCAATCCTGCAAAGATAAGGAGACGCACAAAAGGTCCCGAGGTATCCTTCATTGGATTCCGTCATAGGAGTTTAAGTACTTTCGAGAGTAATCATATTCCCTGCAAGCATGTGTTTCATTTTCTTTCTTTTTAGTGAAAAACATCTGTACTTATGCAATTAGTTTTTTTAGAGACATCAGACATTCTTTGCAAATAAAATGTACAAAACGAAACATGACTGAAAAATCTGATTTTATTAATTCATGTGCCCTGAATTGGCAAGATACAGTCAAGGAAACATATCTCCTGAAATGAAGAGACTGTTACAAATTGAGAAACAAAATGCTGGCGATGTTGACGAGGTTTTCAAGGAGCTTCCTCTTCTGCTATGACTCGTATGACAATGACGTTCTTCTCGTCTTGCTTTCTGGAGAGAGTTGATTCTGATTGAAGCTTGATCCTTCGAAGCTTTCTAAGTTGTAGGCGATACAGACGAATTCAGAATGCAGTTGTTCGCTTATTCCCTTATTTTGCATGGATCGCCCTTTCGGGTTTTCAATCCATCGGGATACCCATTTTTGCCTGAGCTGTCCAATGCGGCTTTTCAACTCAGCGGGTGTACATTTTTTCATTTATTTCCCTTATTTTTGCCCGAGTCTTTTATTCTGTTTTTGACTCGCCGGGATGCCCTATTTTTGCCTGGACTTACATTCTGTTTTTATGTCCAGCGGGTCATTTTATGCGAAGTATTTTTTAACTGCATCTGAATTCACAGGGGACGGGAAATCTTCACCATCCATGGTGCTGAGCATCAGCGCTCCACCAGAGAAAACTTTCTTTACAACGAATGGTCCTTCATAATTTGGAGTCCATTTGCCCCTGTGGTCTGTATGAGGAGGGAGGATTCTTTTCAACACAAGATCCCCTACTTGGTACTCTCGATGCCTGACTTTCTGATCAAAGGCTTTCTTCATTCTTTTCTGATATAACTGCCCATGACAGATTGCAGCTAATCTCTTCTCTTCGATCAGACTTAGTTGCTCGTATCGGGCCCGAACCCATTCTGCTTCACTCAGTTTAACATCCATTAATACCCGTAACGAGGGTAGTTCAACTTCAACAGGTAGGACTGCTTCCATACCATATACAAGCTGATACGGTGTTGCCCCAGTGGATGTTCTGATTGATGTGCGGTACCCATGCAAGGCAAACGGTAGCATTTCATGCCAGTCTTTGTATGTGATTACCATCTTCTGCACAATCTTCTTAATATTCTTATTTGCTGCCTCGACAGCGCCGTTCATCTTCGGCCTGTAAGGAGAAGAATTGTGGTGTTGGATCTTGAAGTCCCGGCACAGCTCTGCCATCATTTTGTTGTTTAAATTGGAACCATTATCAGTAATGATTCGCTCAGGCACTCCATACCGACAGATGATATCTCTCTTCAGAAATCGGGCTACCACTTGTCTTGTAACATTTGCATATGAGGCTGCTTCAACCCACTTGGTGAAATAGTCAATAGCGACCAGGATGAATCTGTGGCCATTTGAAGCAGTTGGCTCAATCTTGCCAATCATGTCAATGCCCCACATAGCAAAGGGCCAGGGTGAAGACATTATGTTCAAAGGATTGGGAGGCACATGCACCTTATCTGCATAAATCTGGCATTTATGGCATTTTCTGGCGTAGGCACAACAGTCTACATCCATTGTGATCCAATAATAGCCTGATCTTAATAGCTTTTTAGCCATGGCATGCCCTCCGGCATGGGTACCAAAGGATCCTTCATGCACTTCATGCATCAACAAGTCTGCTTCCGTCTTGTCAACACATCGGAGGAGTACCATATCAAAGTTCCTCTTGTATAAAGACCCATCAGTGTTCAGAAAGAAACTACCAGCAAGCCTTCTCAAAGTCTTCTTATCATTGGAAGATGCCCCAGGCGGGTATGTTTGATCCTCCAAGAAGCACTTAATGTCATGGAACCAAGGCTTATCATCTTTAACAACATCTGCTGCAAATACATATGCTGGTCTATCAAGTCTCGATACTGAAATCTGAGGTACAAAGTTAGCAGCTTGAACTTTGATCATGGATGAAATGGTAGCAAGAGCATCTGCAAACTGATTCTCATCCCGAGGGATATACTCAAGCTTGACTGTTGTAAAGAAAGTCAATAACCTTCTTGTATAATCCCTGTAAGGTATCAGATGATCCTGGTGGGTGTACCATTTTCCATTGGTTTGATTGACTACTAAAGCTGAATCTCCGAATACGGTCAATGTCTTGATCCTGAGGTCAATGGCTTCCTCAAGACCCATAATGCAAGCTTCGTATTCAGCTTCGTTGTTAGTGCAGTTGAAAGTGAGTTTTGCCGAGAAAGGCATGTGAACTCTTTTGGGTGTAATGAGTACTGCACCAACACCGCGACCATTCATGTTAACAGCCCCGTCAAACATCATAGTCCATTCTTTTTCCGGGTCGGGCCCTTCAGTGTGAATAGGCTCCTCGTGATCTTTTGCTTTAATGAACATGATGTCTTCATCAGGGAAGTCAAACCTCATAGGCTGGTAGTCATCAATGGGTTGCTCAGCAAGATATTCAGATAGTACACTGCCCTTGATGGCTTTCTGAGATGTGTACTGGATGTCATACTCTGTAAGAATCATCTGCCATCTTGCAACCCGTCCGGTAAGAGCTGGCTTCTCGAAAATGTACTTAATTGGATCCATTTTTGAGATTAGTAAGGTAGTGTGGGTCAACATATACTGTCTCAGTCGGCGAGCAGCCCACGCTAAAGCACAGCAAGTTTTCTCGAGCAGTGAATAACGCTGTTCACAGTTGGTAAACTTTTTGCTTAGGTAATATATTGCATACTCTTTTCGACCAGACTCGTCATGCTGGCCCAGCACACACCCCATCGACTCTTCTAATACTGTCAAGTACATTATCAGAGGTCTTCCTTCGACTGGAGGCATAAGGATTGGAGGTTCCTGTAGGTACTCTTTGATCTTGTCAAAAGCCTTCTGGCAATCTTCGTTCCACCTGACCGTCTGCTCTTTTCTCAACAGCTTGAACAAGGGTTCACAGGTCGCTGTGAGGTGAGATATGAACCGTGAGATGTAGTTCAAACGACCTAAGAACCCTCGAACTTCCTTCTCTGTTTTCGGTGCAGGCATCTCTTGTATAGCCTTGACTTTATCAGGGTCAACCTCAATCCCTTTCTCGCTTACAATAAAGCCCAGCAGCTTACCGGATCGCACCCCGAATGTGCATTTGTTGGGGTTCAACTTCAGTTGGTATTTCCTCAGACGCTTGAACAACTTCAGCAGATTCACCAGGTGATCCTCCTCTGTAAGGGACTTGGCGATCATGTCATCCACATAACATTCTATCTCTTTGTGGATCATATCATGGAATAATGTCACCATAGCCCGTTGATATGTTGCACCAGCATTCTTCAGTCCGAATGGCATCACTTTGTAACAGAACGTGCCCCAAGGTGTAATGAATGTTGTTTTCTCCATGTCTTCAGGTGACATCTTGATCTGATTATATCCTGAAAATCCATCCATGAAGGAGAATACCGAGAACTGAGCCGTGTTATCCACCAATACATCAATGTGAGGTAATGGGAAGTCATCCTTCGGGCTGGCTCTGTTCAGATCCCGGTAGTCAACACACATTCTTACTTTGCCGTCCTTCTTAGGCACAGGTACTATGTTAGCAACCCACGGCGGATAGCTAGTCACAGCAAGGAACCCGGCGTCCCATTGCTTTTGTACCTCTTCCTTGATTTTCATAGCCATGTCTGGGCGAGTTCGGCGCAACTTCTGTTTAACTGGCGGGCATTCTTCCCTCAGAGGCAGCTTGTGCACAACAATGTCGGTATCCAACCCTGGCATATCTTGATACGACCAAGCAAACACATCAACATACTCCTGAAGCAGATCTACCAGTTGCCTCTTCACTGAGTCTTGCAGGCAGGCCCCGATTTTAACTTCTTTCACGTCTTCGTCAGTACCAAGATTAATCACTTCAATCTCCTCCTGATGAGGAGCAATAACCTTTTCCTCCTGTCTCAACAACCTGGCTAGCTCTTCAGGAAGCTCATATTCTTCATCAACCCCTTCATCAGCTTGATTGATCGGATTGTCAAAGTCATACGATGTCATAGCCGTGCTGTTGTCGGTGCTGTCTGGAAGGCGCTCTCTGCAAGGGTTAAGTTTGTTCATTTTAGTGATTGATTTTAATCTTGCTTTAGAAAAGAGTGAAATGAAGTTATCATTTTGAAAACACCGCCATTTATTTTTGTACAAAAAGAGAAATGGAAAAAACAGTGAGCAGAAAAGAAAAAAACTCGTTTGCAAAAAGATGTCTGATATTTCATTAATTTAATCTTGTTTGCACAAAAGTACAGATGGCCCTGGTTACAAAATGAGTCTTGTCATCTTGGGCAAGATGCAAGACTTGGATGCATGCTATAAAAAATACAGGAAATAATAATTACTCTGCATGAGTAACTCTTATAATTTCCTGGGAAGACCAGTTCGAGACACTGCTCCCCGGGATCTTCGGACGAATCCAATTCTCCAGATTGCGCTCCTCTTCCAGCTCGTCTTCCAAACAGTTGATAGCATCGGGGGTAAGCATCCCCCCACTGACAAAACCAGGCTCTGCAGCAGCCTTTGCTTGATGTTGAGTTGGTCTGTAACCCAACCCAAATTTGTCCTTCTTCTCCTCCACAGCTAATACCTTGCCCCAGCCTAGGGCAGTTCCTTCTTCAACAACCTTCCGGGCTTGTTGGTAAGATGACATGGAGATCCCTGACACAGCAGATGCTTCATTGACGTTCAAGGCTTCAAATCCTTGGCTCATTGTTTCATGGATCTCCCCATCCATCTCAATGTACTTATAAGTAGCCAGATGGCTAACAAATATATCCTCTTCTCCACAGATTGTGACAACTTGACCTTCCCACTCAAATTTTAACTTTTGGTGAAGGGTAGACGTTACTGCGCCGGCGGCGTGAATCCAGGGCCTACCCAACAAACAGCTGTAGGCGGGCTGAATGTCCATCACATAAAAGATAGTTTTAAAGGTCTGTGGGCCAATTGTCACAGGCAGCTCAATCTCTCCCAGAACCGATCTCTTCGAACCATCAAAGGCTCTTACCACCAGGTTGCTGGGTCTCAATGCCAATCCATCATATTCTAACTTCACCAGAGCCTTCTTTGGTAAGACATTCAGGGAAGAACCTGTGTCCACCAGCACATGAGAAAGGACATCTCCTTTGCATTCCAGGGTTATGTGCAAGGCTTTGTTGTGGTTGCGGCCATCCGCTGTCAAGTCAGAATTGGTAAACCCTAGCCCATTGCTAGCAGTAACATTTCCAACCACGGTTTCCAATTGGTTGACAGTAATCTCCTCAGGCACGTAAGCTGCGTGCAAGACTTTAAGTAGTGCATTCCGATGGGCTTCGGAGCACATAAGCAGTGAGAGGATAGAGATTTTGGATGGCGTCTGGTGAAGTTGATCCACAATTTTGTAATCACTCTTTTTGATGATTCTCATAAACTCATCAACTTCTTGATCGAACGGAGTCTTCAGGGCTTCTTTGACAGCTGGATCTTCCTGCACCGGGCCTTTTCCTTTTGCCTTGGCAGCAGCTTCTGCTTCGGCAGTAGGTCTTTGAACTTGTGAAGCAAAGAGACGTCCGCTTCGGGTGAAGCCTCCGCCTCCCCCCACATTATCTACTTGTGGTGCAGGTGCTGATGTTTCCAGAGTGATTCTTCTTCCTTCACAGTATACGTCAGAGCCATAGTGCCAAGGGATGGCCCTATTGCTTTCATATGGTACTGGTCCAGGCACCGTGACAGTGACTGGACTGATTGCTGCTGCTGAAGGGACTGTAATTGTTTGTGGATCATAAAAGATTGTAACTGGTGCTCTGGTGGGAGCAGCACCTTCTGAATGGTAAGCGGAGTTATTTTCAGGATCGTAGAATATGGTAACAGTGGAGACATCTTCGTGATTGGTTGCTGGTGTTGTAGGAGGTCCTGTTGGAAGGACTGTTGTTGTTGCTGACGGAGATTCGAAATGGAATGAAGCTGAAGTTGTAGCAGGAGAAACTGTTGAAAACTGATCATTTGGGAGGACAGATGAAGTACTGGTTGATGTTGCTGGTGAGTTGTCGGGAACAATAGTTGCTGTAGTTGTAGGAGGTTCTGAAACCGTTGTTGATGAAGTTGCCGGATTTGTTGGGAATGATGTAGTGATCTGTAGCAGGCCACTCTGAATAAGGCTGTTAATGCCATTCCTCAGGTCCTCGCACCCATTCCATGAAATATTGCAATAGGGACACCCTAGTTCACATCCCGGAAATATTTGGTTTTCACGGAGTTGAGCTTTGATTTCCACCAATGGCGTCCGGATCTGATCCACACTTGTTATTAAATAAGACGGTTGGTCTTCTTCAATAGCGTTAATTCGGGGACCACCATGATTTGGCATTGGGTTTTTATTGACATTGGGCGGAGGTGCAAAATTCAGAGCCTTGGAGTCTACCAAGTCTTGTACCTTCATATGCAGAGCTCTGCATTTTTCTGTACTGTGACCAGGTGCGTTCGAGTGAAAAGCACACCTAGCATTGGAGTCATAGTTCCTTGGTAGACTGTTGGGATCCGGAGGTGCCAACGTTCTTAGCTCAACTAGGTTGAGTTTCAGAAGTTGTGGCAGCAAGGCAGCATACGGCATTGGGATCGGGTCGATCACTCGGTTAGCTTGGGATGGCCTCTGTTGGAATGGCCTCTGTTGATTGTTGTTGTTGGAGTTGTTGTTGAAGTTCCTTGGAGGATACTGATTCTGCTGATACTGAGGTTGTTGTTGGTAGTTTTGTTGAGGAGGTTGATAGACTGGCTGTGGGTGAGCCGGAGCAGGGATAGTGACTGCTGCTATTGACCTTTGAACATACTGGGGCCTACCCCTGTTGGTGTGGATGGCATTAGTCTCGCCAGCTCTTCTCGGGCCTGCAAAAGGCTTTCTTGTACTGTTGGACGAACTGGCACCATTATCAGAGATCTTACCCATTTTCAACAGGCTTTCAATTCTCTCCCCAGCTATGACAACATCTGCGAAGCTAGTGGAAGAGAAAGCAGCCAACCTGTCAATATACGTTCCCTGAAGAGTGTTCATAAACATGTCTGCCATTTCTCTCTCAGACATTGGTGGTTGAACAGCAGCAGCCAGTTGCCTCCACCTTTGGGCATACTCTCGGAAACTCTCCCTCGAAGACTGTGACATTCCCATTAGGAGGGTCCTGTTGGGTGCCATATCTAGATTATACTGATACTGTCTGATGAAGGCTTCTGCCAGGTCCTTCCAGCATCTTATAGTTGCTCTTGTCAGATGGGAATACCATTCCCTTGATGCTCCAGTCAAGCTATCTTCGAAGTAGAACATCCAGAGTTTCTCATCCATTGTATAGGCCTTCAGCCTTCCCAGAAATGATTGCAAATGAGTCCGGGGGCATGAAGTCCCATTATACTTTTCGAAACAAGGAGGCTTGAACTTATGGGGGATCCTGACCCCGTCTACCAAACCCATGTCCATGACGTCGAAACCCAAAGAATTTTGAGATTCTAAGGACCTCAACTTCTCAGCTATTTCTTCCAATCGTCTATCATAAGTTTCCTCTCCAGCACCCATTACTGTATACTGGTCCTCCTGAGGATCTTCTTGAAGTACTCTGGCTGCTGTGGCTGTCCCTTGAATGTTGACTGGGATGTTGGCCTCTAGATGGGGATGGGGTCCAAAAACTGGGGGATTGATATGAGGTTGGACCCTCTCGTTGTTACTTGTGCCAGCAGTTCCCACATGGGGTTCTTCTTGATTCCTTCCCTCTACCAAAGCTCTGAGCCTCTCCTGGCTTTGAGCTAAATTGTTCATCACTTCCATGAACTGTGTTATCTGGGTTCTCATCTCCAACCTTTCGTTGGCCATCTGGTTTCTGACCTCCGTAAGGTCCTGCTGCATCTGATCCATCTGAATTCCCGGAAGGTTGTTTCTAGTTGGGTACCGGTGTGGCCTGTTGAGAGGAAATACCCGGCGGCGAGCAATAATTCCTGAGATTCACAACAGAGGTTAGTAACAACAAAACAAAACCCTACAAAACAAATAAGAGGTTAGCATGCAATGCAGTTATGCTTATTTGCTCTCAAGGTATCCGGTTTGGCATTCAGTTTTGACCCTTCCAGACCCTTGAAGATGATGCTGTTGAAGTTGCTTTTGATGTGAACCCAGATAGAAACCGACACAAATATATTACAAAGGTGAAATAATACAATTTGTTCATTTTACAACACCGGCCCCCTAAGGGGTCAAAATACATCACAAAAACAAAAGTACATGGAAAAGGAACAACAACAAGCAAATGATCAAACTCCAAGGCCAAACTCATCCTCACGAACTTCCTTGAGAAGTGCTTCGGTCAGAGGATCAGCCGGATGCTCCGTGAGATTCCTGATGAGAAGGTTTCTTGTTGCCACAGCCGCAGTCAACTTCCTGTTCTGACTTTGGTCCTTAGACCTCTTCACTCCAGCTCTGATTTCTAGCTCTGATATTTCCTTCTGGGCTGCTGCCAGGGCTTTTTCCATCTGCTCCATCTTGTCCTGGACTCTCTTGTCTTCTAGAGTACGGGCCTCAGTGATCCGGACCCACCTGGCCTGACTCTCTTTCAAATACAAGTCTGTCCTTGCTCTCTGGAACTGGGCTTCTTTACAAGCATTCTTCAGAATCTGTTCACCAGCTTTGGACTTGTTGATATAATCTCCAGACTTCTCAATTTTAGTCAAGTGTTCCACTTTCAATTTCTCCAGTCTCTCAATCTCCCTCACACCTTCACTCCTCTCCCGGAGGGTCTTCTGCAAGGCCTGGGTTAACTTCTCATTTCTTTCCTTCAAGCTCTCAAACTCCTCCAAACTGATAGTGGCAGGGGGTGGTGCTGAAGATGACTCAGGCATGTCTTCTATGGTAAAGGGCATTCCAGAGAATTGGGCCCTAGCATGGGACCACTCATAATATTGGACTGATGCCACATTATTGCACTTCCCCAGAATGGTGATTCCCTTGGTTTGAACATGATCCCAGGCCCAGGCAGCCTGCCTAACAACAGCCAAACTAATCTTGTTCTCACAGTAGAGGGTCTCAACCAAGTCTTGTTCCCTAGGAGTATGAACCAGTGCATAGCCTAATTGCCTTCTGAACAGCAGAGGGTTGTAATTGATACTTCCCTTAACTCCTATTAAGGGCACATTGGGAAAGTGCCCACAGCTGGTGATTATATCTCTGCCCTTGGTGCTCTGAGTACACCATCTGATGTCTGCTGAAGTGAGAGTAGTGAGCCTCTTAGCCCAGTTGCTTTGCTGATGAGGATTTAGAAATGCATTTGTCCTGGGTAGATGCCTGAGAAACCAAGCATGGAATAATGGAGCACAACACCTCACTAGCCTCCCCCTCTGCTTCTCATTCTTCTGATGTACTGAGTAATAGAGATCTCCTAGCAAAGTTGGCACTAGGTTCTTCAGGATGAACAAATGGATTGCATTCTTGCTGATGAATCGAGGCTCATCTGCAAATAACACAATTCCATATACACTTAAGGACAACAGAGCACAAACAGCTCCCCATTCCCCCTGGGAAGCCTTCAGACTAGCTTGAGAAATCAGGAAGTCCAGATGAAATCCAGGGATCCCAGCTTTAGAGGTCATGTGCTGTTCAATCAAAACAGGCTCCAGGTGCAAAGCTTTTGCTACCTCTCCATTGCTGGGAAAGACCATTTCAGGGTTAAAAGGGATTTCCCTCTTGATAGGCAGACCAATCAATGATGAGTATTCTTCCAGAAGAGGACCCAACTGAAAGTCTTGAAAGGTGAAACATCTCAATGGGGGGTCATAGAACTGAATACAGGTATGGATCAGGCTTCTCTGAGATGGGTCCAGATCCATGACCAAGTCAAGTATATCCCCATAATGATCCCTGAACAAAGGTACGTGATCTGGAGTGATCAAGGTTTGGATCCTCCTGATGTCTGATAAGTCTGGTTGGAAGAAATGATAAGTGATGTTGCTTTTCTTTGGAGCCATGATGCTGAGACTGAGTAGGATAAGTGCTGATGAAGATGCTGAGGAGTGGGCCACTGACTGGCTAGTGCAAGTGACTGAAGTATATGGCTGACAAGCTGAGGCAAGTGCTGGTGGAGACAGATCAAAACTAAAGATGGGGTCAAAAACCAAAACCAGATGAGAATGGATACCCTGAAACACAAATAAGCACATGTTAATATGATGCAATGAGTATGTATGCAGATGATATGCAAGGGTTTGTGACTGAGCCGGATCTGATTAACTGCCCTGGTATAGATCCATGTGTGTCCAAGAATTCCAGATGGAGGTCTATAAATCCAGTAACCAGGGTGGGGGACTCAAATAAAGAGCCACATGTCCAGGGTTTAGAATCACAAGAACTATCCAACATGGAGTATTCTTAACAAAGTCAAAGTAACAGGGTATTCTGAGGTCAAGGTACCTGCAAACCTGTAAACAGCCCAACCCCCTCACAGGTGGTGATCTAGAACAAGGATCCTCAGACTTGGATCAGTTATGAGAAGTGTAAACACTTCTAACCCGGAGGTACAGTGTTTACAATAACCATAACAATTCCTCCTCTAATTCACCTCAGTTTCTGAAGGTCAATACTAAAAGGTCATCCAGACTTAGCAGGCTTCCCAGATAGCCCTAGCATTGCAGGAAATCTGCAACACAGAGTTCTCAAGAAGAAACCCATATCTGAACCGTGTTTCATATTCCCGCACCAGACCGAAATGGAATGGGAAAGAATATGATTCACTCTAGCCTAGGTGTCACTCAGATCCCAGGTATAGGACCTTAACTCTCAATGAATCACCCACCCACCAAGGCAAACAACAGATCCAGCCAGCAGCAATGACAGTATGATATAAATAAATACAATAAAGAAAGCAGTAAAGTAACTGTACATAAAGCAATAAACAAAAATAAATACAAGCACAAACAAGCACATAACACTCCAGTAAACACAAATCAAACAAGCGCTAGGAGGAACCCACAAAAAGAACCAGAAGCCCTGGTTGCAGTATAAGGTCCCCAGCAGAGTCGCCAAGCTGTCGCTCCCAAAGATTTGCATCCTGGTACAAGCGCGAACGGTCGGCGAGGGGGACAGTGAGAACACACAGCCGTGAACTCACTGGAGATGAATAGAGTCGCCAGCTAGGCATTTTTATCCCGGAGGAAAGGCAATGCTGCATAGACCTAGAAAGACATGGATAAGACGGTTTGCGAACCAGAGAGACTGAGAAAGGGGGTTGGTTACAACCTGGGAAGGTATTAGCACCCAGATTGTCCGTCGTACTCGACGGGATCCACGCTTAGAAGATTTGTGCTTTAAAGGGGTAGTGTCAGTGCAATTTGTGTATAAAATAGCTGGAAAAGAATGTACAGGTGTCAGTGTAAGAAGTGTGAAGTGTAATATACAGTGTCAGTGTAGGAACAAAGATGAGATGCTCATGATAATGAGGCTAAAGAATGAAGCTGGAACGAGGGGGAATGAACAGAGACTTTTGTTCGATAACTGTTAAGTTATGCCTACGTATCCTCTCGTGCAATGAGGAAGTCAGAACACCGTAGTTCGACCCAAAGAGACTGAAAGATGAATTGACTTGTGAACTGCTTGCTTGCCTATGCTCAAGTGTGTGACCTGTCTGGCTCAGGTGCTTACTGTCTTGCATTAGACGGAAGAAGCGAGTTCTCGGTTGTGAGTGAATGAGATGAGAAAAGAATCCCGGAGGAGACGATTATTGTTTGTTTTTGTGTTTTCAGTCTTTTATTGCTTTTGAAAGTTTGTCATAAGTTAATGAGCTTAAACCTAAACCAATGGATTTGGTAAACTCATCACATCTTCCCTCTGTTTAGGGGTAATGAGTATTACCTTAAGTGTGAAGTCAGATTCTCACACTTAATCATCTTTGGTGTAGGATTAAGATCATTAACCTACTTGTGATTATTTAGATGTTTTTAGTGTTTTTGTTTAGTGTTGAGTAATGAGGTTAAGCCACAATCAGGGATTAAACAGACTCATTACACTATCCTAAAAGAAGGATAATAGATGAGGATGTTTAAGCTGAGGAAAGCTCCTCAACTTAATCCATGATTAGGGATTAAACTCATGACAAAACAAGCCTTTGATTAAGTGGATTTTATTCAATGATATGATGATGAAGTGATTTTTATGATTTGTAAGACAACTTGAGGGGGACTTGTCCATTAACACTAGGGTTAGTCCTTCTTAACCAATTAAGGAAGAATTAGAACCCTAATGCAAGGCCCAAGTTACAAGTGATGTCTTGATGATTATTATGTGGATTGATTAAGAGATTTAAACACATTAAGGGTTTAACACTTAGGATTAAAGTTATACACTCCATCCTAAGAGAAGGATGCAGGCATAACCCTAAGCACAAAGTTTTAAAGCCTTTAGGGTTTAGTCCCTGATTATGAGGTGAGAAGAGAGGACTCAAAGAGAGACACAAAGGTAAAACTATGAGGGGACTAATCAAAACCCTAATTCATTATCATGCTTGGATGATCCTAAGGTTTGTGAGGTTTGCAAGAAAAGATCTTCAAAGGAACCACCAGGAAGCAGATGAACAGGATCAAGAGAAGCAAAGTGACTTGCTTCATTCAAGAAGTCAAGTCACTTGAAGAAAGAAAGTGGGAGGAAGAAGAATGAGCAAGCTCAAACTCAAACACAAATAGAAATGCAGCAATGGATGCAAGAGAGATGAAAAGAAAAGTTATGAGAAGTGAAGGCAAATTCACTTCTCAAGTTTACTTACCACCTGAAATGTTAGAAAGAAAGTGCAATGCAATGCAAGATGAGATGAAATGGTATGATGCTAAGCAAAACCAGAAGCATGTTGATGATGATTATGATGTTATGAGGTGCTGCAAACATGAGACAAGGCATGGAGATGTTCATACAAGATCATGAATGCAAATGATGCAAGTTAAGGAGCATGAACAAGCATGGAAAGTTATGAATCAAACAAGACAAATGACATGGCAAACATGCAATGCAATGGTCAAAGATGCTTCCTATATGTCCCAAGATGTCAAATGAATCACAAGAATGCACAAAATGCAAAGACAAGTCATGTTATGCAAGAGAATGCAAGAAGGATGCAAGAGGAAGCCCAAATTAGGGTTCATGGATCAAACATCAAACAAAAACCCAAAACAGAAGCAAACCCTAAGATAAAAAATGGAAAATGCCACTCAAAGAAACCCTAACCCTACACTAAACCAATGTCCAAAGGGGAGGTCTCAACTCCTAACCAATCTCAAGATATGATTTTTCTAAGTTATTAGGGTTTTTTAGGGTTCTTAACAAAAGAAATGCCAAACAATTGGAAAATGCAAGATCAAATCATGGCCATTTTATCCTAGAAACTACATGCTAAACATAAAACAATGCAAGAAGAACCAATGTCCAACTCTCCCTAGATAGGCAGAAATGAATTTTTGAACCCATGATCAAAATAATGCATAAAAAAATGATTTAATTCAATGAAAAATTCTTAAAATGCATCAAGATCAAAAAAGAAATTTGGTTTGAAGGTTGGACAATGTTTCTAAATGTCTTAGAACATTTCATGAATTTTTTTGTAATTTTTAAATACCTAAAAGTATTTTTAATTAATTAATTCCCATTAATCAATTAAAAATAATCTTTTAAATACTTAAAAATACTTTTTTAATGATAAAAAATAAAATAAAAATATTTTTGTGTCATGAAAATTAATAAAACTCTAAGGAAAAAGTTTCATAATTTTTAGGAATTTTTTGCTATTTTAAAATAATTGTGCAAGTTAATTGAAAATAAAAGGGAATAAAAATAAATAAAAATGAAAGTCAAAGGAATGGACGGATGAGATACAAACTGGGCTGGGGGTCATTGACTACGCGCCAGATCCTGTGGCCCACGTTTAAACTGGCTTAAACCCAATTAATTAAATGAATAATGAAGATTAGGGCTTAATGACAAATCTGGACCGTTTACACGCGCGGCAAGTCAAACATTTCAACGCATCCAACGCTCCTCATTCAAACTGGCATTAATGACCTGAGATTAGGGCTAATCACTCAGGCGGCCGGAGAAGACTTCCGGTCGTCTTCTCCGGCCAGCAACTCACCTGGAAATCTCCAAACCTCCTCAAATCGTATCAAAAATGAAAACTAAAAAGAGGGAAATGTTCCTTACACACTCACGAATTAAACCCCTCTCTCAAAACAAATTTCTTCTTCCTAAATAAGCTGAATCGAAGAAAATGAAAACTAGGGCACGCAGGTTTCAGAGAGAAATTAAATGCTCATTTCAAAGCCATTTTCGAAACCAATGACATCAGGATGATCAGTGAAGCACAAGGAACAAGTTTATAACATGCAAAGTGATTTCTGGAAAAATAAATTTCAAGCTACCTGAGATTTGAAGCTTTCACTTTGGTGACTTTCTGGCCACTTCTCCTTGTGCAATCCACTCCACTTGATCCCCAGATGATGTTTGAATGCTCAAAAAGAGTTTAAGTTGGCTGGTTGATGAGTTTCGAAAGCTCCTGCTCAAGCTTGATCAGAAATGGCAATGGTGTTTCTGGAGGTTTCAGGTCATGGTGATGGGTTCTATGTGATCCTGAGGATGGATGGAGAAGGTCTGGAGTGTTTGTTTGTGTGTTTGTGAGCTAGGATGAGAGTTTCGAATGAAACTGCAGAGTGAGGTGAGGAATGGCAATGGAGTGTTCAGGTTGTTTCAGGCTTGGTTCTTGGTTGCTGGGTGGTCTATGGAGCAAGGTGAGATGATTGGTGAAGGTGGTTGAAGTGTTTTCAAGCTGTGGAGAGAAATTCGAAGGCTTATGCAATGTGGTGTGTTTTTGTGAATGTGTGGAATGTGATGGTTTCAGCCTTGCTTCTTGTTATGGCTAGCTTGCAAATTGATAACATAAACAAATCTGATTGGCTGGATGATGTGACTTGTGCTTTTGTGATTGGTAAGTTTGCTTTTGCCAAAAGTCAAAAATCTTGTAAGAGAAGCATGGGCTTGATACTAGCTTGGTACAAGGCTAGGTCTGGCGCATCATGGTGTGGTGAGAGAGCCAGCAAGGTCCAAAGGCCAAGGCAGCAAGTTGAGGGAGCATGATCATGAGTTTTGCAACTTGTTGCTTTATGGTTCACATGTGAAGAAAACCTTGTTACACAAACCAAACCATAGGCAAACTTGATCCAATTCTGATTTTCAGCACTTAGAGAATGTTTATGTGTTGGTTTGAAATGAATTAGAGGCTACATTTGGCTTTGGTTCAAGACTTTGCAAAATTTCCATTTGAAGCATGCCTTAGAAATTAATGATTTTTGCCAACTTTGCATTGCCATAACTTTTGATCCAAGAAGAGTTTGATCATGTTCTTGTACTTTTTGAAAAGGGAAAGATGGGATCTACAACTTTCATGACCAAAGTTTTTCCATTTGGAGCCTTTTTGGACCAAGAATCAAAGCTTGAAAATTGACCTAAAATGATGCATTCTTGAAAAGTCAACTATGCCCAAAAAGTCAACATTTGCAAAAACCCTAAATTCTTGATTTCTATGAACTTCAACCTTCTTCCATGATCAAATAAAGATCATATACACTCAAAATGATGAAGATCACCCATTGGTTGGGTCATTGGGGCCTCAGATGCCCTGATTTTGCACTGACTTGTCTGAAAAGTCAACTCTTGATCAGATGACTTCCCCATGGAATTTCTTCATGAAAATTGATATGCATACTCCCCATACCATATAGAGATCAATGGAAACAAGAATGACCAAAAAATTTGGAGTTATGGCCTCTGAAACCAAAACCCTAATTTTCAGTCAACTGTGCAGTTCAACCTGGCTCTGCATCCACTCAAACCCTAGTTCTTGTGATTCCTCTGCATTTTTGACTTTGAGGAGATGGGATATGACATAAGAACACACATGGACCCCCTTGAAGTGATTGGTGGCCTTTGGAGTGGCTCAAGAAGCTTTGGGATTGCTCAGATCACAAACCCTAGGTGCAGATGCCTTAGAAACTATCCAGTGAATCAAAAATGAAATATGAGATGATATGTTTGTGTTTATGCATATGAGGATGATCACAAGCCATGGTGTGAATGGGTGAGGGCAAATTTGGGGTGTTTACAGCTGCCCCTATTCAAGCATGAGTTAGCTGTGTAGGATGTAAGCGACGGCTTAACAGGCAAACAAGATAACTTGTGGTTGAATATCAAAGACAGTCCAAAATTTGCACTCACAGAATGAAGAAGAAAAGGGATATAGATTGTAAAGGAAAATAAAGTATATTGTAAGTGTAGGCGACGGAGGACGACCGTCGAGCAGAGGACGACTGCCGGGTAAATAACAATGACGGGGACGGCCGACATGCTGGGAAAGTATAGGAAATAAAACAATGACGGGGACGGCCGACATGCTGGGGATAAAAGGTAAAGCTAAGACGGGGACGGCCGACTAGCTGGGAAAAATAAAATATCATGATGGGGACGGCCATCAAGATAAAGTTGTAGCATTCTCTGGGGGTTAATGAAACATGACGGGGACGGCCATCAAGTTCATAAAGCAAAGTAACCGACGATGGGGACGGCCATCGGGTTAAAAGGAAAAGGGACCACGACGGGGACGGCCATCGGGTTAAAGAATGAATGAAATAAACAGATGATGGGGTATGGCCATCAAAGGTGAAGGACGATCACCTAGCAGGGGACGGCTGCTCTGTTGGGGATAAAAGGAATATGATGGGGACGGCCATCAAAGGTGGAGGACGACCACCTGGCAGGGTACGGCTGCCGAAAATATCAACGATGGGGACGGCCATCGGATAGAAAAGGTCAACGATGGGGACAGCCATCGGACGAGCATGATGGAAGACGACCATCAAGAAGTGGAGGACGACCACTCAGCAGGGTACGGCTGCTCTCGAGGTTTCTCATGACATAGGACGAATGCCAGATAACCAAAATCAACAATGGGGACGGCCATTGGATAAAATGATGAAGGACGATCATCAAAAGGTGGAGGACGACCACCTAGCAGGGGACGGCTGCTAAAAATCAACGATGGGGACGACCATCGGATGAGCATGATGGAGGACGACCATCAAGAAGTGGAGGACGACCACTCAGCAGGGTACGGCTGCTCTCAGGGTTATCATGACACAGGACGAGTGTCAGATAAAAGAAAAAGCTTTGTTGGTGATCTACTGGGGATATAGTGAACACGGACGAGCGTTCACAACCAAGAAAAGAAAGTATAAGCGTTTGGTATTGTGTATAGATTAAAGATGCGGACGAGCATCCTTAAGACTATGATACGGACGAGTATCATGTAGAAACAAACTGACACATGTTCAGAGATGATGATACGGACGAGTATCAACTGGTTAACAAGGAACACGGACGAGTGTTGAATCTGAAGGAATCCTTCTGGGGAATAGTAGACACAGACGAGTATCTATGTTCTAGAAGGCATAAGTGTTTGACACGGTGTATGGATTAAAGATGCGGACGAGCATCCTTAAGACTATGATACGGACGAGTATCATGTAGAAACAAACACTAGACGCAATGTTCTGAGATGACGATACGGACGAGTACCAACTGGTTAACAAAGAACAAGGACTACTGTCGAATCTGTGGGGATATGAGTGATGATGTATACAAGATACGGACGAGTATTTGTATAAGTGTACCAATGAGTAGTGAGTATATATATAAGTGTTTATCTGTTGGGGATAGTGACACGGACGAGTGTCAAGAGAGAAAAGTATAGTATCAACAAGTATATGGGTTGTAAAAGTGCAAGCGAACGTGCTGGGGATATGACACGGACGGGTGCCAAGAAAATGTATATATAAGCATATGTGTGGGTGCAAAGAGGATGTCTTTGGCTTTCTGCTGGTAATATGACACGGACGGGTGTCATGAAGTATGAAGTATCTGTAATACAGGTGATTTTGTTTGTAGAGAAAGTTCAGGCGACCTTACTGGGGAGTGATGACACGGACGGGTGCCAAAAGGTGCATATACTGGTGTTTGTGATTTGAGAGGCAACTGCTTTTGCTGGGACTCTGGTGAGGATTTCTGTACAATGATGATGAACGGTTATTATTCACAAGTGTTCAATTTACAACATGACTTATGATTATGCTATGCATTTGATTTTTGCCGTAATGCTCCGTTTTGGACGGAATGCTACGCTCTGAGGGGATAATATGATGCGAATGCTATGATTATGCAAAGAGGCACAGATCCAGGATTCGGATCCCGTTGCTGCGAAGATCTCTGGTTGGTCTGCTTGAAGTGAACATCCCAGCTGGGGATGAGATCATTGGTAGATCTAATGATGTATCTGCTTGGGGACATAGGTCACTGATTGACATATCCTTATAATACGGGACCCAGCTGGGGTTTGTAGAAGCTTTCTTCACTCTGTTGTGATCTCTTCATGCGTTGCTCTTCTGGATAGAGGCTGGAACTCTGTGGGGAGATGGTTCCCTGACTTCTGTATTCAGCTGAGGATGACACGGCAACTTGGCTGGGGAATTATGAGAGGCAACTCAGCTGGGGAGAGCATTTCAGATGCTAAGATTGAGTGCATGTTGATTTGGCAACTTCGCTGGGGAAATGGGCACCTTCCAGTGCCACGTGGAAGATAGACCGAGTTGATAATGATTCTCCTGTTTGCCGAGACGTGACTTGCATGCCCCAGGTTGCGTTCTGGATACCTGCAATCCTGCAAAGATAAGGAGACGCACAAAAGGTCCCGAGGTATCCTTCATTGGATTCCGTCATAGGAGTTTAAGTACTTTCGAGAGTAATCATATTCCCTGCAAGCATGTGTTTCATTTTCTTTCTTTTTAGTGAAAAACATCTGTACTTATGCAATTAGTTTTTTTAGAGACATCAGACATTCTTTGCAAATAAAATGTACAAAACGAAACATGACTGAAAAATCTGATTTTATTAATTCATGTGCCCTGAATTGGCAAGATACAGTCAAGGAAACATATCTCCTGAAATGAAGAGACTGTTACAAATTGAGAAACAAAATGCTGGCGATGTTGACGAGGTTTTCAAGGAGCTTCCTCTTCTGCTATGACTCGTATGACAATGACGTTCTTCTCGTCTTGCTTTCTGGAGAGAGTTGATTCTGATTGAAGCTTGATCCTTCAAAGCTTTCTAAGTTGTAGGCGATACAGACGAATTCAGAATGCAGTTGTTCGCTTATTCCCTTATTTTGCATGGATCGCCCTTTCGGGTTTTCAATCCATCGGGATACCCATTTTTGCCTGAGCTGTCCAATGCGGCTTTTCAACTCAGCGGGTGTACATTTTTTCATTTATTTCCCTTATTTTTGCCCGAGTCTTTTATTCTGTTTTTGACTCGCCGGGATGCCCTATTTTTGCCTGGACTTACATTCTGTTTTTATGTCCAGCGGGTCATTTTATGCGAAGTATTTTTTAACTGCATCTGAATTCACAGGGGACGGGAAATCTTCACCATCCATGGTGCTGAGCATCAGCGCTCCACCAGAGAAAACTTTCTTTACAACGAATGGTCCTTCATAATTTGGAGTCCATTTGCCCCTGTGGTCTGTATGAGGAGGGAGGATTCTTTTCAACACAAGATCCCCTACTTGGTACTCTCGATGCCTGACTTTCTGATCAAAGGCTTTCTTCATTCTTTTCTGATATAACTGCCCATGACAGATTGCAGCTAATCTCTTCTCTTCGATCAGACTTAGTTGCTCGTATCGGGCCCGAACCCATTCTGCTTCACTCAGTTTAACATCCATTAATACCCGTAACGAGGGTAGTTCAACTTCAACAGGTAGGACTGCTTCCATACCATATACAAGCTGATACGGTGTTTTGCCCCAGTGGATGTTCTGATTGATGTGCGGTACCCATGCAAGGCAAACGGTAGCATTTCATGCCAGTCTTTGTATGTGATTACCATCTTCTGCACAATCTTCTTAATATTCTTATTTGCTGCCTCGACAGCGCCGTTCATCTTCGGCCTGTAAGGAGAAGAATTGTGGTGTTGGATCTTGAAGTCCCGGCACAGCTCTGCCATCATTTTGTTGTTTAAATTGGAACCATTATCAGTAATGATTCGCTCAGGCACTCCATACCGACAGATGATATCTCTCTTCAGAAATCGGGCTACCACTTGTCTTGTAACATTTGCATATGAGGCTGCTTCAACCCACTTGGTGAAATAGTCAATAGCGACCAGGATGAATCTGTGGCCATTTGAAGCAGTTGGCTCAATCTTGCCAATCATGTCAATGCCCCACATAGCAAAGGGCCAGGGTGAAGACATTATGTTCAAAGGATTGGGAGGCACATGCACCTTATCTGCATAAATCTGGCATTTATGGCATTTTCTGGCGTAGGCACAACAGTCTACATCCATTGTGATCCAATAATAGCCTGATCTTAATAGCTTTTTAGCCATGGCATGCCCTCCGGCATGGGTACCAAAGGATCCTTCATGCACTTCATGCATCAACAAGTCTGCTTCCGTCTTGTCAACACATCGGAGGAGTACCATATCAAAGTTCCTCTTGTATAAAGACCCATCAGTGTTCAGAAAGAAACTACCAGCAAGCCTTCTCAAAGTCTTCTTATCATTGGAAGATGCCCCAGGCGGGTATGTTTGATCCTCCAAGAAGCACTTAATGTCATGGAACCAAGGCTTATCATCTTTAACAACATCTGCTGCAAATACATATGCTGGTCTATCAAGTCTCGATACTGAAATCTGAGGTACAAAGTTAGCAGCTTGAACTTTGATCATGGATGAAATGGTAGCAAGAGCATCTGCAAACTGATTCTCATCCCGAGGGATATACTCAAGCTTGACTGTTGTAAAGAAAGTCAATAACCTTCTTGTATAATCCCTGTAAGGTATCAGATGATCCTGGTGGGTGTACCATTTTCCATTGGTTTGATTGACTACTAAAGCTGAATCTCCGAATACGGTCAATGTCTTGATCCTGAGGTCAATGGCTTCCTCAAGACCCATAATGCAAGCTTCGTATTCAGCTTCGTTGTTAGTGCAGTTGAAAGTGAGTTTTGCCGAGAAAGGCATGTGAACTCTTTTGGGTGTAATGAGTACTGCACCAACACCGCGACCATTCATGTTAACAGCCCCGTCAAACATCATAGTCCATTCTTTTTCCGGGTCGGGCCCTTCAGTGTGAATAGGCTCCTCGTGATCTTTTGCTTTAATGAACATGATGTCTTCATCAGGGAAGTCAAACCTCATAGGCTGGTAGTCATCAATGGGTTGCTCAGCAAGATATTCAGATAGTACACTGCCCTTGATGGCTTTCTGAGATGTGTACTGGATGTCATACTCTGTAAGAATCATCTGCCATCTTGCAACCCGTCCGGTAAGAGCTGGCTTCTCGAAAATGTACTTAACTGGATCCATTTTTGAGATTAGTAAGGTAGTGTGGGTCAACATATACTGTCTCAGTCGGCGAGCAGCCCACGCTAAAGCACAGCAAGTTTTCTCGAGCAGTGAATAACGCTGTTCACAGTTGGTAAACTTTTTGCTTAGGTAATATATTGCATACTCTTTTCGACCAGACTCGTCATGCTGGCCCAGCACACACCCCATCGACTCTTCTAATACTGTCAAGTACATTATCAGAGGTCTTCCTTCGACTGGAGGCATAAGGATTGGAGGTTCCTGTAGGTACTCTTTGATCTTGTCAAAAGCCTTCTGGCAATCTTCGTTCCACCTGACCGTCTGCTCTTTTCTCAACAGCTTGAACAAGGGTTCACAGGTCGCTGTGAGGTGAGATATGAACCGTGAGATGTAGTTCAAACGACCTAAGAACCCTCGAACTTCCTTCTCTGTTTTCGGTGCAGGCATCTCTTGTATAGCCTTGACTTTATCAGGGTCAACCTCAATCCCTTTCTCGCTTACAATAAAGCCCAGCAGCTTACCGGATCGCACCCCGAATGTGCATTTGTTGGGGTTCAACTTCAGTTGGTATTTCCTCAGACGCTTGAACAACTTCAGCAGATTCACCAGGTGATCCTCCTCTGTAAGGGACTTGGCGATCATGTCATCCACATAACATTCTATCTCTTTGTGGATCATATCATGGAATAATGTCACCATAGCCCGTTGATATGTTGCACCAGCATTCTTCAGTCCGAATGGCATCACTTTGTAACAGAACGTGCCCCAAGGTGTAATGAATGTTGTTTTCTCCATGTCTTCAGGTGACATCTTGATCTGATTATATCCTGAAAATCCATCCATGAAGGAGAATACCGAGAACTGAGCCGTGTTATCCACCAATACATCAATGTGAGGTAATGGGAAGTCATCCTTCGGGCTGGCTCTGTTCAGATCCCGGTAGTCAACACACATTCTTACTTTGCCGTCCTTCTTAGGCACAGGTACTATGTTAGCAACCCACGGCGGATAGCTAGTCACAGCAAGGAACCCGGCGTCCCATTGCTTTTGTACCTCTTCCTTGATTTTCATAGCCATGTCTGGGCGAGTTCGGCGCAACTTCTGTTTAACTGGCGGGCATTCTTCCCTCAGAGGCAGCTTGTGCACAACAATGTCGGTATCCAACCCTGGCATATCTTGATACGACCAAGCAAACACATCAACATACTCCTGAAGCAGATCTACCAGTTGCCTCTTCACTGAGTCTTGCAGGCAGGCCCCGATTTTAACTTCTTTCACGTCTTCGTCAGTACCAAGATTAATCACTTCAATCTCCTCCTGATGAGGAGCAATAACCTTTTCCTCCTGTCTCAACAACCTGGCTAGCTCTTCAGGAAGCTCATATTCTTCATCAACCCCTTCATCAGCTTGATTGATCGGATTGTCAAAGTCATACGATGTCATAGCCGTGCTGTTGTCGGTGCTGTCTGGAAGGCGCTCTCTGCAAGGGTTGAGTTTGTTCATTTTAGTGATTGATTTTAATCTTGCTTTAGAAAAGAGTGAAATGAAGTTATCATTTTGAAAACACCGCCATTTATTTTTGTACAAAAAGAGAAATGGAAAAAACAGTGAGCAGAAAAGAAAAAAACTCGTTTGCAAAAAGATGTCTGATATTTCATTAATTTAATCTTGTTTGCACAAAAGTACAGATGGCCCTGGTTACAAAATGAGTCTTGTCATCTTGGGCAAGATGCAAGACTTGGATGCATGCTATAAAAAATACAGGAAATAATAATTACTCTGCATGAGTAACTCTTATAATTTCCTGGGAAGACCAGTTCGAGACACTGCTCCCCGGGATCTTCGGACGAATCCAATTCTCCAGATTGCGCTCCTCTTCCAGCTCGTCTTCCAAACAGTTGATAGCATCGGGGGTAAGCATCCCCCCACTGACAAAACCAGGCTCTGCAGCAGCCTTTGCTTGATGTTGAGTTGGTCTGTAACCCAACCCAAATTTGTCCTTCTTCTCCTCCACAGCTAATACCTTGCCCCAGCCTAGGGCAGTTCCTTCTTCAACAACCTTCCGGGCTTGTTGGTAAGATGACATGGAGATCCCTGACACAGCAGATGCTTCATTGACGTTCAAGGCTTCAAATCCTTGGCTCATTGTTTCATGGATCTCCCCATCCATCTCAATGTACTTATAAGTAGCCAGATGGCTAACAAATATATCCTCTTCTCCACAGATTGTGACAACTTGACCTTCCCACTCAAATTTTAACTTTTGGTGAAGGGTAGACGTTACTGCGCCGGCGGCGTGAATCCAGGGCCTACCCAACAAACAGCTGTAGGCGGGCTGAATGTCCATCACATAAAAGATAGTTTTAAAGGTCTGTGGGCCAATTGTCACAGGCAGCTCAATCTCTCCCAGAACCGATCTCTTCGAACCATCAAAGGCTCTTACCACCAGGTTGCTGGGTCTCAATGCCAATCCATCATATTCTAACTTCACCAGAGCCTTCTTTGGTAAGACATTCAGGGAAGAACCTGTGTCCACCAGCACATGAGAAAGGACATCTCCTTTGCATTCCAGGGTTATGTGCAAGGCTTTGTTGTGGTTGCGGCCATCCGCTGTCAAGTCAGAATTGGTAAACCCTAGCCCATTGCTAGCAGTAACATTTCCAACCACGGTTTCCAATTGGTTGACAGTAATCTCCTCAGGCACGTAAGCTGCGTGCAAGACTTTAAGTAGTGCATTCCGATGGGCTTCGGAGCACATAAGCAGTGAGAGGATAGAGATTTTGGATGGCGTCTGGTGAAGTTGATCCACAATTTTGTAATCACTCTTTTTGATGATTCTCATAAACTCATCAACTTCTTGATCGAACGGAGTCTTCAGGGCTTCTTTGACAGCTGGATCTTCCTGCACCGGGCCTTTTCCTTTTGCCTTGGCAGCAGCTTCTGCTTCGGCAGTAGGTCTTTGAACTTGTGAAGCAAAGAGACGTCCGCTTCGGGTGAAGCCTCCGCCTCCCCCCACATTATCTACTTGTGGTGCAGGTGCTGATGTTTCCAGAGTGATTCTTCTTCCTTCACAGTATACGTCAGAGCCATAGTGCCAAGGGATGGCCCTATTGCTTTCATATGGTACTGGTCCAGGCACCGTGACAGTGACTGGACTGATTGCTGCTGCTGAAGGGACTGTAATTGTTTGTGGATCATAAAAGATTGTAACTGGTGCTCTGGTGGGAGCAGCACCTTCTGAATGGTAAGCGGAGTTATTTTCAGGATCGTAGAATATGGTAACAGTGGAGACATCTTCGTGATTGGTTGCTGGTGTTGTAGGAGGTCCTGTTGGAAGGACTGTTGTTGTTGCTGACGGAGATTCGAAATGGAATGAAGCTGAAGTTGTAGCAGGAGAAACTGTTGAAAACTGATCATTTGGGAGGACAGATGAAGTACTGGTTGATGTTGCTGGTGAGTTGTCGGGAACAATAGTTGCTGTAGTTGTAGGAGGTTCTGAAACCGTTGTTGATGAAGTTGCCGGATTTGTTGGGAATGATGTAGTGATCTGTAGCAGGCCACTCTGAATAAGGCTGTTAATGCCATTCCTCAGGTCCTCGCACCCATTCCATGAAATATTGCAATAGGGACACCCTAGTTCACATCCCGGAAATATTTGGTTTTCACGGAGTTGAGCTTTGATTTCCACCAATGGCGTCCGGATCTGATCCACACTTGTTATTAAATAAGACGGTTGGTCTTCTTCAATAGCGTTAATTCGGGGACCACCATGATTTGGCATTGGGTTTTTATTGACATTGGGCGGAGGTGCAAAATTCAGAGCCTTGGAGTCTACCAAGTCTTGTACCTTCATATGCAGAGCTCTGCATTTTTCTGTACTGTGACCAGGTGCGTTCGAGTGAAAAGCACACCTAGCATTGGAGTCATAGTTCCTTGGTAGACTGTTGGGATCCGGAGGTGCCAACGTTCTTAGCTCAACTAGGTTGAGTTTCAGAAGTTGTGGCAGCAAGGCAGCATACGGCATTGGGATCGGGTCGATCACTCGGTTAGCTTGGGATGGCCTCTGTTGGAATGGCCTCTGTTGATTGTTGTTGTTGGAGTTGTTGTTGAAGTTCCTTGGAGGATACTGATTCTGCTGATACTGAGGTTGTTGTTGGTAGTTTTGTTGAGGAGGTTGATAGACTGGCTGTGGGTGAGCCGGAGCAGGGATAGTGACTGCTGCTATTGACCTTTGAACATACTGGGGCCTACCCCTGTTGGTGTGGATGTCATTAGTCTCGCCAGCTCTTCTCGGGCCTGCAAAAGGCTTTCTTGTACTGCTGGACGAACTGGCACCATTATCAGAGATCTTACCCATTTTCAACAGGCTTTCAATTCTCTCCCCAGCTATGACAACATCTGCGAAGCTAGTGGAAGAGAAAGCAGCCAACCTGTCAA
This sequence comes from Lathyrus aphaca, assembly GCA_963966055.1. NCBI lineage: Eukaryota > Viridiplantae > Streptophyta > Magnoliopsida > Fabales > Fabaceae > Lathyrus > Lathyrus aphaca. The sequence continues at coordinate 28,104,943 of OZ014525.1, forward strand.
TATACGTTCCCTGAAGAGTGTTCATAAACATGTCTGCCATTTCTCTCTCAGACATTGGTGGTTGAACAGCAGCAGCCAGTTGCCTCCACCTTTGGGCATACTCTCGGAAACTCTCCCTCGAAGACTGTGACATTCCCATTAGGAGGGTCCTGTTGGGTGCCATATCTAGATTATACTGATACTGTCTGATGAAGGCTTCTGCCAGGTCCTTCCAGCATCTTATAGTTGCTCTTGTCAGATGGGAATACCATTCCCTTGATGCTCCAGTCAAGCTATCTTCGAAGTAGAACATCCAGAGTTTCTCATCCATTGTATAGGCCTTCAGCCTTCCCAGAAATGATTGCAAATGAGTCCGGGGGCATGAAGTCCCATTATACTTTTCGAAACAAGGAGGCTTGAACTTATGGGGGATCCTGACCCCGTCTACCAAACCCATGTCCATGACGTCGAAACCCAAAGAATTTTGAGATTCTAAGGACCTCAACTTCTCAGCTATTTCTTCCAATCGTCTATCATAAGTTTCCTCTCCAGCACCCATTACTGTATACTGGTCCTCCTGAGGATCTTCTTGAAGTACTCTGGCTGCTGTGGCTGTCCCTTGAATGTTGACTGGGATGTTGGCCTCTGGATGGGGATGGGGTCCAAAAACTGGGGGATTGATATGAGGTTGGACCCTCTCGTTGTTACTTGTGCCAGCAGTTCCCACATGGGGTTCTTCTTGATTCCTTCCCTCTACCAAAGCTCTGAGCCTCTCCTGGCTTTGAGCTAAATTGTTCATCACTTCCATGAACTGTGTTATCTGGGTTCTCATCTCCAACCTTTCGTTGTCCATCTGGTTTCTGACCTCCGTAAGGTCCTGCTGCATCTGATCCATCTGAATTCCCGGAAGGTTGTTTCTAGTTGGGTACCGGTGTGGCCTGTTGAGAGGAAATACCCGGCGGCGAGCAATAATTCCTGAGATTCACAACAGAGGTTAGTAACAACAAAACAAAACCCTACAAAACAAATAAGAGGTTAGCATGCAATGCAGTTATGCTTATTTGCTCTCAAGGTATCCGGTTTGGCATTCAGTTTTGACCCTTCCAGACCCTTGAAGATGATGCTGTTGAAGTTGCTTTTGATGTGAACCCAGATAGAAACCGACACAAATATATTACAAAGGTGAAATAATACAATTTGTTCATTTTACAACACCGGCCCCCTAAGGGGTCAAAATACATCACAAAAACAAAAGTACATGGAAAAGGAACAACAACAAGCAAATGATCAAACTCCAAGGCCAAACTCATCCTCACGAACTTCCTTGAGAAGTGCTTCGGTCAGAGGATCAGCCGGATGCTCCGTGAGATTCCTGATGAGAAGGTTTCTTGTTGCCACAGCCGCAGTCAACTTCCTGTTCTGACTTTGGTCCTTAGACCTCTTCACTCCAGCTCTGATTTCTAGCTCTGATATTTCCTTCTGGGCTGCTGCCAGGGCTTTTTCCATCTGCTCCATCTTGTCCTGGACTCTCTTGTCTTCTAGAGTACGGGCCTCAGTGATCCGGACCCACCTGGCCTGACTCTCTTTCAAATACAAGTCTGTCCTTGCTCTCTGGAACTGGGCTTCTTTACAAGCATTCTTCAGAATCTGTTCACCAGCTTTGGACTTGTTGATATAATCTCCAGACTTCTCAATTTTAGTCAAGTGTTCCACTTTCAATTTCTCCAGTCTCTCAATCTCCCTCACACCTTCACTCCTCTCCCGGAGGGTCTTCTGCAAGGCCTGGGTTAACTTCTCATTTCTTTCCTTCAAGCTCTCAAACTCCTCCAAACTGATAGTGGCAGGGGGTGGTGCTGAAGATGACTCAGGCATGTCTTCTATGGTAAAGGGCATTCCAGAGAATTGGGCCCTAGCATGGGACCACTCATAATATTGGACTGATGCCACATTATTGCACTTCCCCAGAATGGTGATTCCCTTGGTTTGAACATGATCCCAGGCCCAGGCAGCCTGCCTAACAACAGCCAAACTAATCTTGTTCTCACAGTAGAGGGTCTCAACCAAGTCTTGTTCCCTAGGAGTATGAACCAGTGCATAGCCTAATTGCCTTCTGAACAGCAGAGGGTTGTAATTGATACTTCCCTTAACTCCTATTAAGGGCACATTGGGAAAGTGCCCACAGCTGGTGATTATATCTCTGCCCTTGGTGCTCTGAGTACACCATCTGATGTCTGCTGAAGTGAGAGTAGTGAGCCTCTTAGCCCAGTTGCTTTGCTGATGAGGATTTAGAAATGCATTTGTCCTGGGTAGATGCCTGAGAAACCAAGCATGGAATAATGGAGCACAACACCTCACTAGCCTCCCCCTCTGCTTCTCATTCTTCTGATGTACTGAGTAATAGAGATCTCCTAGCAAAGTTGGCACTGGGTTCTTCAGGATGAACAAATGGATTGCATTCTTGCTGATGAATCGAGGCTCATCTGCAAATAACACAATTCCATATACACTTAAGGCCAACAGAGCACAAACAGCTCCCCATTCCCCCTGGGAAGCCTTCAGACTAGCTTGAGAAATCAGGAAGTCCAGATGAAATCCAGGGATCCCAGCTTTAGAGGTCATGTGCTGTTCAATCAAAACAGGCTCCAGGTGCAAAGCTTTTGCTACCTCTCCATTGCTGGGAAAGACCATTTCAGGGTTAAAAGGGATTTCCCTCTTGATAGGCAGACCAATCAATGATGAGTATTCTTCCAGAAGAGGACCCAACTGAAAGTCTTGAAAGGTGAAACATCTCAATGGGGGGTCATAGAACTGAATACAGGTATGGATCAGGCTTCTCTGAGATGGGTCCAGATCCATGACCAAGTCAAGTATATCCCCATAATGATCCCTGAACAAAGGTACGTGATCTGGAGTGATCAAGGTTTGGATCCTCCTGATGTCTGATAAGTCTGGTTGGAAGAAATGATAAGTGATGTTGCTTTTCTTTGGAGCCATGATGCTGAGACTGAGTAGGATAAGTGCTGATGAAGATGCTGAGGAGTGGGCCACTGACTGGCTAGTGCAAGTGACTGAAGTATATGGCTGACAAGCTGAGGCAAGTGCTGGTGGAGACAGATCAAAACTAAAGATGGGGTCAAAAACCAAAACCAGATGAGAATGGATACCCTGAAACACAAATAAGCACATGTTAATATGATGCAATGAGTATGTATGCAGATGATATGCAAGGGTTTGTGACTGAGCCGGATCTGATTAACTGCCCTGGTATAGATCCATGTGTGTCCAAGAATTCCAGATGGAGGTCTATAAATCCAGTAACCAGGGTGGGGGACTCAAATAAAGAGCCACATGTCCAGGGTTTAGAATCACAAGAACTATCCAACATGGAGTATTCTTAACAAAGTCAAAGTAACAGGGTATTCTGAGGTCAAGGTACCTGCAAACCTGTAAACAGCCCAACCCCCTCACAGGTGGTGATCTAGAACAAGGATCCTCAGACTTGGATCAGTTATGAGAAGTGTAAACACTTCTAACCCGGAGGTACAGTGTTTACAATAACCATAACAATTCCTCCTCTAATTCACCTCAGTTTCTGAAGGTCAATACTAAAAGGTCATCCAGACTTAGCAGGCTTCCCAGATAGCCCTAGCATTGCAGGAAATCTGCAACACAGAGTTCTCAAGAAGAAACCCATATCTGAACCGTGTTTCATATTCCCGCACCAGACCGAAATGGAATGGGAAAGAATATGATTCACTCTAGCCTAGGTGTCACTCAGATCCCAGGTATAGGACCTTAACTCTCAATGAATCACCCACCCACCAAGGCAAACAACAGATCCAGCCAGCAGCAATGACAGTATGATATAAATAAATACAATAAAGAAAGCAGTAAAGTAACTGTACATAAAGCAATAAACAAAAATAAATACAAGCACAAACAAGCACATAACACTCCAGTAAACACAAATCAAACAAGCGCTAGGAGGAACCCACAAAAAGAACCAGAAGCCCTGGTTGCAGTATAAGGTCCCCAGCAGAGTCGCCAAGCTGTCGCTCCCAAAGATTTGCATCCTGGTACAAGCGCGAACGGTCAGCGAGGGGGACAGTGAGAACACACAGCCGTGAACTCACTGGAGATGAATAGAGTCGCCAGCTAGGCATTTTTATCCCGGAGGAAAGGCAATGCTGCATAGACCTAGAAAGACATGGATAAGACGGTTTGCGAACCAGAGAGACTGAGAAAGGGGGTTGGTTACAACCTGGGAAGGTATTAGCACCCAGATTGTCCGTCGTACTCGACGGGATCCACGCTTAGAAGATTTGTGCTTTAAAGGGGTAGTGTCAGTGCAATTTGTGTATAAAATAGCTGGAAAAGAATGTACAGGTGTCAGTGTAAGAAGTGTGAAGTGTAATATACAGTGTCAGTGTAGGAACAAAGATGAGATGCTCATGATAATGAGGCTAAAGAATGAAGCTGGAACGAGGGGGAATGAACAGAGACTTTTGTTCGATAACTGTTAAGTTATGCCTACGTATCCTCTCGTGCAATGAGGAAGTCAGAACACCGTAGTTCGACCCAAAGAGACTGAAAGATGAATTGACTTGTGAACTGCTTGCTTGCCTATGCTCAAGTGTGTGACCTGTCTGGCTCAGGTGCTTACTGTCTTGCATTAGACGGAAGAAGCGAGTTCTCGGTTGTGAGTGAATGAGATGAGAAAAGAATCCCGGAGGAGACGATTATTGTTTGTTTTTGTGTTTTCAGTCTTTTATTGCTTTTGAAAGTTTGTCATAAGTTAATGAGCTTAAACCTAAACCAATGGATTTGGTAAACTCATCACATCTTCCCTCTGTTTAGGGGTAATGAGTATTACCTTAAGTGTGAAGTCAGATTCTCACACTTAATCATCTTTGGTGTAGGATTAAGATCATTAACCTACTTGTGATTATTTAGATGTTTTTAGTGTTTTTGTTTAGTGTTGAGTAATGAGGTTAAGCCACAATCAGGGATTAAACAGACTCATTACACTATCCTAAAAGAAGGATAATAGATGAGGATGTTTAAGCTGAGGAAAGCTCCTCAACTTAATCCATGATTAGGGATTAAACTCATGACAAAACAAGCCTTTGATTAAGTGGATTTTATTCAATGATATGATGATGAAGTGATTTTTATGATTTGTAAGACAACTTGAGGGGGACTTGTCCATTAACACTAGGGTTAGTCCTTCTTAACCAATTAAGGAAGAATTAGAACCCTAATGCAAGGCCCAAGTTACAAGTGATGTCTTGATGATTATTATGTGGATTGATTAAGAGATTTAAACACATTAAGGGTTTAACACTTAGGATTAAAGTTATACACTCCATCCTAAGAGAAGGATGCAGGCATAACCCTAAGCACAAAGTTTTAAAGCCTTTAGGGTTTAGTCCCTGATTATGAGGTGAGAAGAGAGGACTCAAAGAGAGACACAAAGGTAAAACTATGAGGGGACTAATCAAAACCCTAATTCATTATCATGCTTGGATGATCCTAAGGTTTGTGAGGTTTGCAAGAAAAGATCTTCAAAGGAACCACCAGGAAGCAGATGAACAGGATCAAGAGAAGCAAAGTGACTTGCTTCATTCAAGAAGTCAAGTCACTTGAAGAAAGAAAGTGGGAGGAAGAAGAATGAGCAAGCTCAAACTCAAACACAAATAGAAATGCAGCAATGGATGCAAGAGAGATGAAAAGAAAAGTTATGAGAAGTGAAGGCAAATTCACTTCTCAAGTTTACTTACCACCTGAAATGTTAGAAAGAAAGTGCAATGCAATGCAAGATGAGATGAAATGGTATGATGCTAAGCAAAACCAGAAGCATGTTGATGATGATTATGATGTTATGAGGTGCTGCAAACATGAGACAAGGCATGGAGATGTTCATACAAGATCATGAATGCAAATGATGCAAGTTAAGGAGCATGAACAAGCATGGAAAGTTATGAATCAAACAAGACAAATGACATGGCAAACATGCAATGCAATGGTCAAAGATGCTTCCTATATGTCCCAAGATGTCAAATGAATCACAAGAATGCACAAAATGCAAAGACAAGTCATGTTATGCAAGAGAATGCAAGAAGGATGCAAGAGGAAGCCCAAATTAGGGTTCATGGATCAAACATCAAACAAAAACCCAAAACAGAAGCAAACCCTAAGATAAAAAATGGAAAATGCCACTCAAAGAAACCCTAACCCTACACTAAACCAATGTCCAAAGGGGAGGTCTCAACTCCTAACCAATCTCAAGATATGATTTTTCTAAGTTATTAGGGTTTTTTAGGGTTCTTAACAAAAGAAATGCCAAACAATTGGAAAATGCAAGATCAAATCATGGCCATTTTATCCTAGAAACTACATGCTAAACATAAAACAATGCAAGAAGAACCAATGTCCAACTCTCCCTAGATAGGCAGAAATGAATTTTTGAACCCATGATCAAAATAATGCATAAAAAAATGATTTAATTCAATGAAAAATTCTTAAAATGCATCAAGATCAAAAAAGAAATTTGGTTTGAAGGTTGGACAATGTTTCTAAATGTCTTAGAACATTTCATGAATTTTTTTGTAATTTTTAAATACCTAAAAGTATTTTTAATTAATTAATTCCCATTAATCAATTAAAAATAATCTTTTAAATACTTAAAAATACTTTTTTAATGATAAAAAATAAAATAAAAATATTTTTGTGTCATGAAAATTAATAAAACTCTAAGGAAAAAGTTTCATAATTTTTAGGAATTTTTTGCTATTTTAAAATAATTGTGCAAGTTAATTGAAAATAAAAGGGAATAAAAATAAATAAAAATGAAAGTCAAAGGAATGGACGGATGAGATACAAACTGGGCTGGGGGTCATTGACTACGCGCCAGATCCTGTGGCCCACGTTTAAACTGGCTTAAACCCAATTAATTAAATGAATAATGAAGATTAGGGCTTAATGACAAATCTGGACCGTTTACACGCGCGGCAAGTCAAACATTTCAACGCATCCAACGCTCCTCATTCAAACTGGCATTAATGACCTGAGATTAGGGCTAATCACTCAGGCGGCCGGAGAAGACTTCCGGTCGTCTTCTCCGGCCAGCAACTCACCTGGAAATCTCCAAACCTCCTCAAATCGTATCAAAAATGAAAACTAAAAAGAGGGAAATGTTCCTTACACACTCACGAATTAAACCCCTCTCTCAAAACAAATTTCTTCTTCCTAAATAAGTTGAATCGAAGAAAATGAAAACTAGGGCACGCAGGTTTCAGAGAGAAATTAAATGCTCATTTCAAAGCCATTTTCGAAACCAATGACATCAGGATGATCAGTGAAGCACAAGGAACAAGTTTATAACATGCAAAGTGATTTCTGGAAAAATAAATTTCAAGCTACCTGAGATTTGAAGCTTTCACTTTGGTGACTTTCTGGCCACTTCTCCTTGTGCAATCCACTCCACTTGATCCCCAGATGATGTTTGAATGCTCAAAAAGAGTTTAAGTTGGCTGGTTGATGAGTTTCGAAAGCTCCTGCTCAAGCTTGATCAGAAATGGCAATGGTGTTTCTGGAGGTTTCAGGTCATGGTGATGGGTTCTATGTGATCCTGAGGATGGATGGAGAAGGTCTGGAGTGTTTGTTTGTGTGTTTGTGAGCTAGGATGAGAGTTTCGAATGAAACTGCAGAGTGAGGTGAGGAATGGCAATGGAGTGTTCAGGTTGTTTCAGGCTTGGTTCTTGGTTGCTGGGTGGTCTATGGAGCAAGGTGAGATGATTGGTGAAGGTGGTTGAAGTGTTTTCAAGCTGTGGAGAGAAATTCGAAGGCTTATGCAATGTGGTGTGTTTTTGTGAATGTGTGGAATGTGATGGTTTCAGCCTTGCTTCTTGTTATGGCTAGCTTGCAAATTGATAACATAAACAAATCTGATTGGCTGGATGATGTGACTTGTGCTTTTGTGATTGGTAAGTTTGCTTTTGCCAAAAGTCAAAAATCTTGTAAGAGAAGCATGGGCTTGATACTAGCTTGGTACAAGGCTAGGTCTGGCGCATCATGGTGTGGTGAGAGAGCCAGCAAGGTCCAAAGGCCAAGGCAGCAAGTTGAGGGAGCATGATCATGAGTTTTGCAACTTGTTGCTTTATGGTTCACATGTGAAGAAAACCTTGTTACACAAACCAAACCATAGGCAAACTTGATCCAATTCTGATTTTCAGCACTTAGAGAATGTTTATGTGTTGGTTTGAAATGAATTAGAGGCTACATTTGGCTTTGGTTCAAGACTTTGCAAAATTTCCATTTGAAGCATGCCTTAGAAATTAATGATTTTTGCCAACTTTGCATTGCCATAACTTTTGATCCAAGAAGAGTTTGATCATGTTCTTGTACTTTTTGAAAAGGGAAAGATGGGATCTACAACTTTCATGACCAAAGTTTTTCCATTTGGAGCCTTTTTGGACCAAGAATCAAAGCTTGAAAATTGACCTAAAATGATGCATTCTTGAAAAGTCAACTATGCCCAAAAAGTCAACATTTGCAAAAACCCTAAATTCTTGATTTCTATGAACTTCAACCTTCTTCCATGATCAAATAAAGATCATATACACTCAAAATGATGAAGATCACCCATTGGTTGGGTCATTGGGGCCTCAGATGCCCTGATTTTGCACTGACTTGTCTGAAAAGTCAACTCTTGATCAGATGACTTCCCCATGGAATTTCTTCATGAAAATTGATATGCATACTCCCCATACCATATAGAGATCAATGGAAACAAGAATGACCAAAAAATTTGGAGTTATGGCCTCTGAAACCAAAACCCTAATTTTCAGTCAACTGTGCAGTTCAACCTGGCTCTGCATCCACTCAAACCCTAGTTCTTGTGATTCCTCTGCATTTTTGACTTTGAGGAGATGGGATATGACATAAGAACACACATGGACCCCCTTGAAGTGATTGGTGGCCTTTGGAGTGGCTCAAGAAGCTTTGGGATTGCTCAGATCACAAACCCTAGGTGCAGATGCCTTAGAAACTATCCAGTGAATCAAAAATGAAATATGAGATGATATGTTTGTGTTTATGCATATGAGGATGATCACAAGCCATGGTGTGAATGGGTGAGGGAAAATTTGGGGTGTTTACAGTGTCTATCCATGCATCTGAGCAGCACCATGTCGAAGTTTCGCTTGTACAACACACCATCTTGATTCAAGAAGAAACCTCCTGCCAGTCTTCTAAGGGTCTTCTTGTCCTTACTGGATGCCCCAGCCGGGTATTCTTGAGCCTTCAGGAATTGCTTGATATCATGATACCAAGGCTTGTTATCTTCACCATCGTCGACTGCAAAGACATAAACGGGTCTTTCAAGATGGGAGACCGTAATTCGAGGCACGGAATTCTCTTGACAAACTTTAATCATGGACGACAAAGTTACTAGAGCATCGGCGAATTGGTTTTCATCTCGAGGGATGTAATTCAGCTTGACTTTGGTGAAGAAAGTTAACAGCCTCCTGACATAATCTCTGTAAGGAATCAAACGAGGTTGATGAACCAGCCATTTGCCATTGACCTGATTTACCACCAAAGCAGAATCTCCGAAGATCTCGAGGTTTTTGACTCGAAAGTCGATTGCCTCTTCGATCCCCATGATACAAGATTCATACTCCGCCTCATTGTTAGGGCATTCGAAAGTCAACCGAGCTGCTAAAGGTGTATGGACCCCTTCTGGCGAGATGATAACAACACCTACTCCACTACCATTCATGTTCACAGCCTCGTCAAACATCAACTTCCAGTTGGATTCAGGGTCTGGCCCCTCCTCCGGAAGTAGTTCTTCGTAGTCTTTCGACTTGAGGAACATGATGTCCTCATCCGGAAAATCGAACCTCATGGGTTGATAATCATCGATTGGCTGCTGAGCCAAGTATTCTGACAATACACTTCCTTTGATTGCCTTTTGCGAAGTGTATTGTATATCATACTCCGTTAATATCATCTGCCACCGGGCTACTCTTCCCGTCAGAGCTGGCTTTTCAAAGATGTATTTCACAGGATCCATCTTGGAAATTAAGAGGGTAGTGTGAGTCAGCATGTACTGTCTTAGTCGGCGAGCAGCCCATGCCAAAGCGCATCAAGTTTTCTCGAGTAGTGAGTAGCGCGTCTCACAATCAGTAAACTTTTTGCTAAGGTAATAAATGGCGTGCTCTTTTCGACCAGACTCGTCCTGCTGACCCATCACACATCCCATCGATCCTTCAAGCACGGTAAGATACATAATCAAAGGTCTTCCTGGCACTGGAGGCATAAGAATTGGAGGCTCTAGCAAGTATTCTTTGATTCGGTCAAAGGCTTGTTGGCAGTCTTCGTTCCATTTAATGGCCTGATTCTTCCTCAGAAGCTTAAAGATGGGCTCACACGTGGCCGTTAGGTGAGAAATAAACCGTGCAATGTAGTTTAGTCTCCCTAAGAGGCCACGTACTTGATTTTCGGTCTTCGGCTCAGGCATCTCTTGGATAGCTTTCACCTTGGCTGGATCAACCTCAATTCCTCGCTCACTAACAATGAAGCCGAGTAACTTGCCAGAACGGACCCCGATGGTACACTTATTTGTATTCAACCTCAGTATGAACTTCCGAAGTCTGTCAAACAACTTTGCTAGATTAACCAAGTGCTCTTCCTCCGTCTGGGATTTTGCTATCATATCATCAACATAAACCTCAATTTCATGATGGATCATGTCGTGAAATAGCGTCACCATTGCCCGCTGATAAGTGGCTCCTGCATTCTTCAAACCAAATGGCATGACCTTGTAACAGAAGGTGCCCCAAGGAGTGATGAAAGTTGTCTTTTCCATGTCATCGGGAGCCATCTTAATCTGATTATAGCTGGAGAATCCGTCCATGAAGGAGAACACGGAAAACTGAGCAGTATTATCGACAAGCACATCTATGTGAGGTAGAGGGAAGTCATCTTTGGGGCTAGCCCTATTCAATCCCTGTAGTCTACACACATCCTGACTTTACCGTCCTTCTTGGGAACCGGCACAATGTTGGCAACCTACGGAGGGTAACTGGTCACGGCCAAGAAGCCAGCATCAAACTGTTTTTTGTACTTCTTCTTTTATTTTAATTGCCATATCTGGACGTGTGCGCCTCAACTTCTGCTTTACCGGACGACAATCTTCTCTGAGAGGCAACTTGTGTACCACAATGTCAGTGTCTAAACCAGGCATATCTTGGTAGGACCATGCGAAGACATCAACATACTCTCGAAGCATAGCAATCAAACGATTCTTGACAGATTCTTCTAATGCAGCTCCGATCTTGACTTCTTTCTTGTCTTCTTCAGTACCTAGGTTTATTACTTCGACGGCTTCTTCGTGCGGCTGAATCATCTTCTCCTCCAGTTTAAGCAGTCTGGCCAATTCTTCAGGTAGTTCGCAATCCTCTTCACCTTCCTCATCGGCTTGATAAATTGGATTGTCGAAGTCATACTCGGCCATAACAGGGTCGTCATTGATAAGATCCGGTGACGAGCACCTGCATGAATGCTGATTCATGCAAGGCTTTAGCAACAACTTGAGAAAATGAGAAACATTGCCATTTTAAAACTTTTCTTTTTTTTTGAAAAACAAAAGCAAAAATGAAAGACAGTGAACAACATGAATGAATGTGAAACGTCAGCTTTATTTATGATTGTGTTAAGAACAAATGAACCCTTACAAAGAGCTACTATGCCCCGGGCAAGACATAGTGCTTCAATACAGGAAAAACAGAAACAAAAAATTATTACTCTTCGAAAGAGGTGACTGAAATAAGCCTTTCTGATGTCCAATTGCTAAGTTGAGTCCCTGGAACGGCAGGCCTGATCCATTCATCTAGGTCACAGTCACTATCGCCTGCGTCATTCTGTACATCACTGATATTCCCGTAGTCTACCACTCCTGCACTCGTGAAAGTGATCGGGCTCTGACAACCTTTAGCATTTGGTCCAGACGATGACTTCCCAGGATGATAGCTAATTCCGAACATATCTTTCTTCTCTGGCACTTCTACTGGACTGCCCTAGCCTTCTCATACCCCAGATTCTACCAAATCAAGTGCTTGCTTATAAGAGGCTATGGAAACCCCCTTCTTCGGTTCTTCAGGAGAAGCTGCACTACAGATGCTTGTTCAGTCTTCAAGGGCTCAAAAGCCTGACATGGGGTCTCAACTATTTCGCCATCCATTTCCACATATTTAAATGAAGCTAGATGACTAACAAAAATGTCTTCTTCCCCACTGACAGTTACAATTTGACCCTCCTAGACGAACTTTAGCTTTTGATGAAGTGTGGACGATACTGCTCCCGCTGAATGTATCCAAGGTCTTCCAAGAAAACAACTGTACGCAGGCTGTATATCCATTATGTAGAACGTGGTATTGAAGATTTATGGACCTACTTTAATTGGTAAATCCACCTCCCCGAACACCGATCTCCTCGACCCATCAAATGCTCTAACTACCAGGTCGCTAGGCTTTAGAACTACTCCATCATAATCCAACTTCGTCAGTGCTTTCTTGGGCAAGACATTCAACGGCGACCTGGTATCTACCAACACATGAGAGAGTACTGCACCTTTACATTCTAAAGAGATATGCAGTGCCCAATTATGGGCACGCCCTTCAGAAGTCAGATCCAAGTCTGTGAAACCCAATCCGTGACTAGCATTAACACTAGATACCACTGCTTCCAACTGATTTACTGAAATATCCTGGGGAACATACGCCTTGTTCAGAATATTCAAGAGAGCCTTCTTGTGAGAATCAGAACACATGAGCAAGGACAAGATGGAAATCTTCGACGGAGTCTGCTGCAGATGGTCCACAATCTTGTAGTCACTCTTTTTTATGATCCTTAGGAATTCTTCAGCTTCTTTATCAAAGGTAAGGTCTGGATCAGTTGCTGGTGCAGGATCATTGACAACTGTTGGCTGCTTCCCTCTCGCTCTAACCTGGGCTTCTAAGGTGTCTCTGGGTGGTATCACATTATTTCTTAGTGTTTCCGGCGCAAACAACCTTCCACTTCTAGTAAAGCCCCCCACTCCAACATTCTCTACTTGAGCTGGGGTTGTACTAGACGTGGCCAACTCTTGCTTCTGGCCGTTACAATATATTTCACCACCATAATTCCAAGGAATAGCTCTATCACTCTAATACATTACTGGTCCTGCAGTGGTGATGGTTATCGGTGCCGCTCTGGCCCGTGAAGGAACTTGGGATGGATCGTAGAAGATAGTTACTGTGGAGACCTCGCTTTCTTTTACAACCTTGTCAAACTGCAACATTCCCTCATCAATCATACTTTGGATTCCCGCCTTTAACTGCTCACACCCATTTGTGGCTTTAGCACATTCTGGACAATCTTCCTCACATCTAGGAAAGATACCTTTCTTTGACAAGCAAACTTTAACAACAATCAACGAAGTCTGTAAGTCGTGGACATCACATACCAAGTTCAGGTTCTCCCCTTCATCAACTGCCCCAACCGTACCTCTGTGAGGAGGCATGGGGTTCTGAATTACATTAGGAGTAGGAGCAAAGTTAATTGCTTTAGTATCCAGTAGGTCTTGAACAACATGCTTCAGTGCTTTACAGTTCTCTGTGGTATGTCCGGGAGCTCCGGAATGAAATTCACATCTGGCATTTGAATCATAACCCTCGGGGATCTGGCCTGGCTTCGGGGGTTGTAGAGTTCGGAGTTGAACCATCTGAAGTTGTAGAAGATTCTTCAAAAGCTGTGAATAGGACATCGGCGGAGCCTCGAAATGTCTTTCCTTGGGCCTCCAGGGGTAATATGAACGAGGAGCTCTTTGCTGATACCCTTGCGAGCGTTGTGGCTACGGTGGTTGGACTTGATGTTGAACAGGTGGAGTTAAAATAGGGACCGGGGCCACTTGCTGATAAAATCCTCTGTTGATTCCTCCCCTCTGCGCGTACACTGCACCTGTCTCTCCTTCTCTTCTTTTCACGAAGGGTTTCTTAATACCAGAACTTGAAGCACCTCCGTTCTGAATCTTCCCTTGCTTGATCCAACTTTCTATCCTTTCGCCAGTCAAAATGATATCCGAGAATCCACTTGAAGAACATCCAGCTAGCCTTTCCATGAAATGCCCAGGGAGGGTATCCAGGAACAGGTCTACCATTTCTCTCTCCAACAAAGGTGGTTGCACTCGAGCGGCTACTTCACGCCACCTTTGTGCGTAATCTTTGAAACTCTCTGAGCTCCTCTGAGTCAAACTCTGAAGTTGGGTGCGATTGGGCGCCATGTCGATATTATACTGATACTGCTTGAGGAATACTTCTCCCAATTCCTTCCAGTTTCTTACCGAACTTCTCTCTAGCTTCATATACCATTCCAAGGACCCTCCAGAAAGACTATCCTGGAAGTAGTACATCCAGAGTTTTTCATCTCGAGTATGGGCAGCGATCTTCCGATAGAATGCCTGCAAGTGAGTCTTTGGGCAGGAACTACCATTGTACTTGTCAAAAGCTGGCGGCCTGAATTTGTGAGGAATAACCACCCCGGGGACTAGGCCCATGTCAGACACATCTATCCCCAAAGTATCCCTACACTCGAGGGCTTTGACTTTCTCAGAAAGCACCAAAAAATCATTGAGATTTCCTTCTCCAGCGAACCCCACGTCATTGTTGAAATAAGGGAATTGGTCCTTCTACCTGTCTTGTACCGGAACGAAAGTTGTCGTGCCTGGTTCTGGAATATGAGGTCCACCTGTGCCATTGCTGGTGTTGAGAGGAGCCCCTTGCCCGTCAGAAGTAATCACATGAGTATTAGTATGAGGAGGATTGAGCCCTTGAATTGCATTCCTTAACTCTTGCTGTCCCTGAGCCATCCCTTGCATCATGGTCATGATCTCTCCCATTCTGGTGCGAAACTCATTAAGCTCTGTTTGCATAGCGTCCATGACTGTCCTCTGATTATTGCGAGTTGCGTAGCGATGCGGGATATCTTGTTGGAGATTCCGGTTCTTGGCAGCTCTCGCAATCTTTGCCTGAAACACAGATAAATTAAGCATCCTGTAGAAAAACCTGCAAAAACAAAGAAAAAATGCAAATGGTGCGTATGCAATGCAATGTGTTCCTTTTACTCCCAAGTCTTTCCCTGTTTCCGGTCCTGGAATTAAGTGAATAATAAAGAAGACCAAAGCAATATTCAAATATAATGATGGCCGTGGAGAATTGGTGCTCATTACCCCGTGTCGGTGCAACAAATAACGAACAAGAGATTCAAAACAAAGTCAATCACATAAACTGAAGTTTGAAATAACAAAGTCCCCGAAGGGTGCCAATCAAAAGAACAACAAAGTACATCAAATAAAAAGAATCCCACAACAAGCCTGTGGGTAATCCAAGTACAATAGCATGAAACTAAACCCTAGGGAACTCTAAGTCTTGCAGCCTCCAGCTAAGACGCTTGACATTCTGGAACAACTGAACGTTATCCGGATGATCAGGCTCCTGGATGAGTCTCTGGATGAGGAGGTCCCTCGTATCAAAGGAAGCATGTAACTCTTCTATCTGCTGTAGGAAAGTCGTCTCATTCTCTTTGCTTGGACCCGACTCGGCCTTTGACCTCTTCACATCAGCTTTCAATTTCAAGTCTTCTATTTCCTTTTGAGCTTCCTTTACCCATCCAAAGAATCTTGAAGACTCTTGATTTCCAGCTTATGCTTGACGTCCAACTCCTTTTGCTTCTTCAAATTGTCTTCCCATTTTTCTTGCCATAAGGTAACAACTTCATTGGCTTCATTCAGGTATTTCCTCTCTTTCCGGCGCTGGGCCGCCTTGTGAGTCTCTGCTAATCCCTTTTTCTTGAAGTAAAGCTCTCTCTCTTCGAAGTCCTTCTTGTCGCTCCCAAAGATTTGCATCCCGGTACAAGCGCGAACGGTCGGCGAAAAGAACAATGAGAACACACAGCCGTGAACTCACTGGAGATGAATAGAGTCGCCAGCTAGGCATTTTTATCCCGGAGGAAAGGTAATGCTGCATAGACCTAGAAAGAGATGGATAAGACGGTTTGCGAACCAGAGAAACTGAGAAAGGGGGTTGGTTACAACTTGGGAAGGTATTAGCACCCAGATTGTCCGCCGTACTCGACGGGATCCACGCTTAAAAGATTTGTGTTTTAAAGGGGTAGTGTCAGTGCAATCTGTGTATGAAATAGCTGGAAGAGATGTACAGGTGTCAGTGTAAAAGAGAGTGAAGTGTATAAATGAAGTGTCAGTGTAAGAACAGGAGTGAAATGCTCAAGATCATGAGGCTAAAGAATGAAGCTGGAAAGAGGGGGAATATACAGAGACTTTTGTTCGATAACTGTTAAGTTATGCCTACGTATCCTCTCGTGCAATGAGGAAGTCAGAACACCGTAGTTCGACCCAAAGAGACTGAAAGATGAATTGACTTGTGAACTGCTTACCTGTCTATGCTCAAGTGTATGACCTGTCTGGCTCAGGTGCTAACTGTCTTGCATTAGACGGAAGAAGCGAGTTCTCGATTGTGAGTGAAGATGATGAGAAAAGAATCCCGGAGGAGACGATTATTGTTTGTTTTTGTGTTTTCAGTCTTTTATTGTTTTTGGATTTTGTCATAAGTTAATGAGCTTAAGTCTAAACCAATGGATTTAGTAAACTCATCACATCTTCCCTCTGATTAGGGGTAATGAGAGTACCTTAAGTGTGAAGTCAGATTCTCACACTTAATTACCTATGGTGTAGGATTAAAATCATTAACCTACTTGTGATTAATTAGATGTTTTTGGTGTTTTTGTTTAGTGTTGAGTAATGAGGTTAAGCCATAATCAGGGATTAAACAGACTCATTACACCATCCTAAGAGAAGGATAATAGATGAGAATGTTTAAGCTGAGGAAAACTCCTCAACTTAATCCATGATTAGGGATTAAACTCATGACAAAACAAGCCTTTGATTAAGTGGATTTTATTTAGTGATATGATGATGAAGTGATTTTATGATTTGTAAGACAACTTGAGGGGGACTTGTCCATTAACACTAGGGTTAGTCCTTCTTAACCAATTAAGGAAGAATTAGAACCCTAATGCAAGGCCCAAGTTACAAGCTTGACGTCTTGGTGATTATTAAGTGGATTGATTAAGGGATTTAAACACATTAAGGGTTTAACACTTAGGATTAAAGTTATACACTCCATCCTAAGAGAAGGATGCAGGCATAAGCTTAATCACAAAGCCTTAAAGCCTTTAGGGTTTAGTCCCTGATTATGAGGTGAGAAGAGATGACTCAAAAGAGACACAAAGGTAAAAACTAAAAAGGGGGTACTAATCAAAACCCTAATCATTGTCATGCTTGGTTGTTCCTAAGGTTTGTGAGGTTTTCAAGAGAAGATCTTCAATGGAACCACCAGGAAGCAGATGAAAGGATCAAGAGAAGCAAAGTGACTTGCTTCATTCAAGAAGTCAAGTCACTTGAAGAAAGAAAGTGGGAAGAAGAAGAATGAGCAAGCCCAAACTCAAACACATACAAAAATGCAGCAATGGATGCAAGAGGTATGAAAAGAAAAGTTATGAGAAGTGAAGGCAAATTCACTTCTCAAGGTCACTTACCACCTGAAAGGTTAGAAAAGAAATGCAATGCAATGCAAAATGGGATGGGATGACATGATGCAAACCAAAACCAGAAGCATACTTATGATGATAATGATGCTATGAGATGCCACAAACATGAGGCAAGGCATGGAGATGTTCATACAAGTTCATGGATGCAAATGAAGCAACTTTGGGAGCATGGATATACATGAAAAGTTATGGAACATACATGGCAAACAAAATGGCAAATATGGGATGCAATGATCAATCATGCTTTCTACATGTCTTATGATGTCAAATGTACCAAAGGGAAGCATGGAATGTCATGGCAAGTCATGTTATGCAAGAGAATGCAAGAAGGATGCAAGAGAAAGCCCAAATTAGGGTTTATGAATCAAACATCAAACAAAAACCAAAAACAGAAGCAAACCCTAAGATAAAAAATGGAAAATGCCACCCAAAGAAACCTTAAACCTATACTAAACCAAAGCCCAAAGGAAAGGTCTCAACTCTTAACCACTCTCAAGTTATGATTTTTCTAAGTTATTAGGGTTTTTTAGGGCTCCTAAACAAAAGAAATGCCAAACAAATTGAAAATGAGGAATCAAATCATGGCCATTTAATCCTAGAAACTACATGCTAAACACAAAACAATGCAAAAAGAATCAATGTCCAACTCTTCTCAAATAAGCAGAAATGATTTTTTTGAACTTTGGATCAAATTAATGCACAAAAAATGATTTAATTCAATGAAAAATTCTCAAAATGCATCAAGATCAAAAAAGAAATTTGGTTTGAAGGTTGGACAATGTTTCTAAATGTCTTAGAACATTTCATGAATTTTTTGGTGATTTTTAGATACTTAAAAGTATTTTTAATAAATTAATTCCCATTAATCAATTAAAAATAATCTCTTAAATATTTAAAAATACTTTTTTAATGATAAAAATAAAAATAAAAATATTTTTGTGTCCTAAAAATTAATAAAACTTAAGAGAAAAAGTTTCATAATTTTTAGACATTTTTTGCTATTTTAAATAAATTGGAGAAAAGAAATGAAATAAAATGAAATAAAAACTGAATTAAATGAAAAGTATGCTAATCCAATGGCCAGGGTTTAAACTTGACACGCGGGAATTGACTGGCGCGCGTTTGAATGGCTGAGATTCGTTCTGGGGAATTCAAAATTAATCACAATTAATTAATTCAAATAATCAGGATTAGGGTTTAATGAGAGATCTGAGCCATTGGTTCACGCGGGAGTCAACTAAAGTCAGCCAGATCAAGGGTCCAAATTCAAACTTGCATTAATTACGCTGGTTAACCCTAATCATTTTCAGGTGGCCGGAGAAGACCTCCGGTCGTCTTCTCCGGTGGGAACCCCACCTGAAAACTTCTAAAACCCCCAAAACGCAACTAAAATGAAATCTAAACAAACAGAAATCCTTCCCACACTTCACTGAACCAAAACCCCAAGCTAAAACTCATTTATGTTCCCTCAATCACATGAATCGAAACAAAACATTTTTAGGGCACGCAAGCTTCAGAGATCAATTAAATGTTCATTTCATCACCATTTCAAAAACTAAAAGCATATTCATGATCAGGAAGACACAAAGAACAAGTTTAGAACAAAAGAAATGATTTCTGGAAAAATATTTTTCAAGCTACCTGAGATTCGAAGCTTTCACTCTGATGACTTTCTGGCCACTTCTCCTTGTGCAATCCACTCCTTAGGACCTCTTGATGATGTTTGAATGCTTTGGAGCAATTTATGCTGGCTGGTTGATGAGTTTAGACAGCTTCTGCTTCAACTCAGTTGAAAATGGCAATGGAGTTTCAGGCAGTTTCAGGTCATTGTGAATGGTTCTTTGTGATCAGAATAATGAGTGGAGAAGGTCTGTGGTGTTTGTTTAGATGTTTGTGAGCTATGGAGAGAGTTTCGAATGAAACTGCAAGTTGAGGTGAGAAATGGCAATGGGGTGTTCTTGCTTGTTTCAGGCCTGGCTCTTGGTGGTTTGAGGTCTATGAAGTATGGTGAGTTGAAGTGTGGAAATAGTTTGGATATTTGATGGCTGGGCAGAGAGATTCGAAGCAATATGCAGCTGGGGTGTGTTTTGTGAATGTGCTTGTATGAAGTGTTTCAGCATGGCTTCTTGATACATTTTGCTTGCCAAATGATATTGTATTTTAATCCTATAGGTCAGATGATGTGACCTGGCCTATAGTGATTGGTAAGTTTGCTTTTGCAAAAAGTCAAATTTTGTGTAAGGAAAGTATGGCTCATGATCTAGGCTAGTACAAGATATGGTTCTGGTGCAGCATGGTGTGTGTGTGATGTTGGGAAGGTCCAGCAGCCAATGCATCAAGTGGAGAGAAGCACAATGATGTTTTTGCAAGTTGGCACACTTTTGAAACTTCATGAAAAAGTCTAGTTACACAAACCATAACCATGTGAAACCTTGGTCCAATTCTGATTTTTAGGACATATTGAATGTTTGCATACTGGTTTGAAATGAATTAGAAGTTGCAATTGGCTTTGGTTCATGATTTTGCAAAATTCTCATTTGAAGCATGCCTTGAAAATCAATGATTTTTGCCAACTTTGTCACACCATAACTTTTGATCCAAGAAGAATTTGATCATGTTCTTGTACTTTTTGAAAAGGGAAAGATGAGATCTACAACTTTCATGACCAAAGTTTTTCCATTTGAAGCATTTTTGGATCAAGAATCAAGGCTTGAAAAATGACCTAAAATGAAGCATTCTTAAAAAAGTCAACTATGCCCAAAAAGTCAACATTTGCAAAACTTCCAAATTCTTGATTTTTGTGAACTTCAACCTTCTTCCATGATCAAATAAAGATCATATACACTCAAAATGATGAAGATCACCCATTGGTTGGGTCATTGGGGGACTCAGATGCCCTGATTTTGCACTGACTTGTCCAGAAAGTCAACCCTTGATCAGATGACTTCCCCATGGAATTTCTTCATGAAAATTGATATGCATACTCCCTATACCATATAGAGACCAATGGAAACAAGAATGACCAAAAAATTTGGGGTTATGGCCTCTGAAACCAAAACCCTAATTTTAAGGTCAACTGTGCAGTCAAACTTGGCTCTGCATCCATTCAAACCCTAGTTCTTGTGATTCTTTGGAAATCTTGACCTTGAGAGGATGTAATATGATAGATGAACACACATGGATCCCTTTGAAGTGATTGGTGGCCTTTGGAGTGGCTCAAGAAGCCCTTGGATTGCTCAGATCACAAACCCTAGATGCAGATGACTTAGAAACTATGCGGTGAATCAAAAGTGGGATATGAGGTGATATGATTGTGTTTATGCATATGAGATGATCACAAGCCATGGTGAATGGGTGAGGGCAAATTTGGGGTGTTTACAGCTGCCCCTATTCAAACATGAGTTAGCTGTGCAGGTTGTAAGCAACGGCTTAACAGGCAAACAAGATAACTTGTGGTTGAATACCAAAGACAGTCCAAAATTTGCACTCACAGAATGAAGAAGAAAAAGGATATAGATTGTAAAAGAAAATAATAAAGTATATTGTAAAGTGTGGGCGACGGAGGACGACCGTCGAGCAGAGGACGACCGCTGGGTAAAGAGCAATGACGGGGACGGCCGACATGCTGGGCAAAGTGTGAAAAATACAGCAATGACGGGGACGACCGACATGCTGGGGATAAAAGGTAAAGCCAAGACGGGGACGGCCGACTAGCTGGGAAAAATAAGAAATTATGATGGGGACGGCCATCAAGGTAAAGCTGTAAAATTTTCTGGGAGTTAATGAAACATGACGGGGACGGCCATCAAGTTCATAAAGCAAGGTAACCAACGATGGGGACGGCCATCGGGCTAAAAGAAAAGGAAAAGGGACCACGACGGGGACGGCCATCGGGTTAAAGAATAAATGAAATAAACAGATGATGGGGTACGGCCATCAAAGGTGAAGGACGATCACCTAGCAGGGGACGGCTGCTCTGTTGGGGATAAAAGAAATATGATGGGGACGACCATCAAAGGTGGAGGACGACCACCTGGCAGGGTACGGCTGCCGAAAATATCAACGATGGGGACGGCCATCGGATAGAAAAGGTCAACGATGGGGACGGCCATCGGACGAGCATGATGGAGGACGACCATCAAGAAGTGGAGGACGACCACTCAGCAGGGTACGGCTGCTCTCGAGGTTTCTCATGACATAGGACGAATGCCAGATAACCGAAATCAACAATGGGGACGGCCATTGGATAAAATGATGAAGGACGATCATCAAAAGGTGGAGGACGACCACCTAGCAGGGGACGGCTGCTAAAATCAACGATGGGGACGGCCATCGGATGAGCATGATGGAGGACGACCATCAAGAAGTGGAGGACGACCACCTAGCAGGGTACGGCTGCTCTCAGGGTTATCATGACACAGGACGTGTGTCAGATAAAAGAAAATGCTTTGTTGGTGATCTACTGGGGATATAGTGAACACGGACGAGCGTTCACAACCAAGAAAGGAAAGTGTAAGTGTTTAGATGTTGTGTATAGATTAAAGATGCGGACGAGCATCCTTAAGACTACGATACGGACGAGTATCGGGTAGAAACAAATACTGACACGTGTTCAGAGATGATGATACGAACGAGTATCAACTGGTTAACAAGGAACACGGCCGAGTGTTGAATCTGATGGTTCTTCTGGGGGAAGAATAGACACGGACGAGCATCTATATTCAAGAAGACACAAGTGTTTGACACGGTGTATGGATTAAAGATGCGGACGAGCATCCTTAAGACTATGATACGGACGAGTATCATGTAGAAACAAACACTAGACGCAATGTTCTGAGATGATGGTACGGACGAGTACCAACTGGTTAACAAAGAACAAAGACTACTGTTGAATCTGTGGGTATATAACTGGTATGTACAGGATACGGACGAGTATCTGTATGAGAGCGAGTGTTGTATAGATGGTGTTTAACTGCTGGGGAGGGTGACACGGACGAGTGTCAAAAGGAGAAAAGTGTGATATCAACAAGTATATGGGTTGCAAAAGTGTAAGCGACTGCGCTGGGGATATGACACGGACGGGTGTCAAGAAAGTGTATATATAAGTATGTGTGAGTGCAAAGAGGGTGTCTTCGGCTTTCTGCTGGTGATATGACACGGACGGGTGTCAGGAAGTATCTGTAATACGGGTGATATTGTAAAGAGTGTTTAGGCGACTTTACTGGGGAAAGATGGCACGGACGGGTGCCAAAAGGTGTATATACTGGTGTTTGATGATTTGTGAGGCAACTGCTCTTGCTGGTAACTCTGGTGGGGATTTTTCTTCTGTATATTGATGAACTGCTATTATTCACAAGTGTTAATTCAGAACATGGCTTATGATTATGCTATGCGTTTGACTTTTGCCGTAATGCTCCGTATTAGACGGAATGCTACGCTCTGAGGGGATAATATGATGCAAATGCCATGATTATGCAAAGATACCAAACCGGGACTCGGATCCCGTTGCTGCGAAGATCTCTGGCTAATCCGTTTGAAATGGACATCCCAGCTGGGGATGAGATCGTTGATAGACCTGGAGAGATGTATCTGCTTGGGGATACAGGTCACTGATTGACATGTCCTTGTAATGAGGGACCCAGCTGGGGGTTGTGGAAGCTTTCTTCACCCTGTTGTGATTCCTTCGTGCGTTGCTCTTCTGAATAGAGGCTGAGGATTCTGTGGGGAGATGACTCCCTGATTCTTGCATTCTGCTGAGGAGGAATGATTGGTACTACGGCTGGGAGAGTTGTTGGCCACTCAGCTGGGGAGAGTAATGAGAGGCAACTCAGCTGGGGATAGGGCATTTCAGATGCTGAGATTGAGTGTGTGCTGATTTGGCAACTTCGCTGGGGAAATGGGCACCTTCCAGTGCCACATGGAAGATAGACCGAGTTGATAATGATCTGCCAGCTTGCTGAGGGTGAAGCTTTCATGCCCCAAGTTGCGCTCTGGATACCTGCAATCCTGAAAAAGATAGAACAACGCACAAGATAATCCCGAGGTATCCCTTACTGGATTCCGTCATAGGAGTTAGGATACTTCTGAGAGTAAGTATATTTCCTGCAAGCATGTTTTTATTTGAAGATAAGCATCTGTATTCTTATGCAATCAGTTTTTTCTTTTAAGACATCAGACATTTTTTGCAAATAAAATGTATAAAACGAGACATGACTGAAAATCTGATTTTATTAATTCATATGCCCTGAATTGGCGAGATACAGTCAAAGGAACATATCCCCTGAAATGAGGAGATTGTTACAAATTGAGAAACAAAAATGCTGGCAATGTTGACGACGCTTTAGGGAGCTTCCCCTTCTGCTATGACTCGTATGACAATTGACGTTCTTCTCACCTTGCTTTCTGAAGAAGGTTGATTCTGATTGAAGCTTGATCCTGTTGAAGCTTACCAAGTTGTGAACGATACAGACGAATTCAGAATGCAGTTGTTCGCTTATTCCCTTATTTTGCATGGATCGCCCTTTCGGGTTTTCAATCCATCGGGATACCCATTTTTGCCTGAGCTGTCCAATGCGGCTTTTCAACTCAGCGGGTGTACATTTTTTACTTATTTTCCCTTATTTTTTCCCGAGTCTTTTATTCTGTTTTTGACTCGCCGGGATGCCCTGTTTTTGCCTGGACTTACATTCTGTTTCTGTGTCCAGCGGGTCATTTTATGCGAAGTATTTTTTAACTGCATCTGAATTCACAGGGGACGGGAAGTCTTCACCATCCATGGTGCTGAGCATCAGTGCTCCACCAGAGAAAACTTTCTTTACCACGAATGGTCCTTCATAGTTTGGAGTCCATTTGCCCCTGTGGTCTGTATGAGGAGGGAGGATTCTTTTCAGCACAAGATCTCCCACTTGGTACTCTCGGTGCCTGACTTTCTGA
This sequence comes from Lathyrus aphaca, assembly GCA_963966055.1. Taxonomy (NCBI): domain Eukaryota; kingdom Viridiplantae; phylum Streptophyta; class Magnoliopsida; order Fabales; family Fabaceae; genus Lathyrus; species Lathyrus aphaca. Next base: position 28,129,519 of record OZ014525.1, read on the forward strand.
TCGAAGGCTTTCTTCATTCTCTTCTGATACAACTGCCCATGACAGATTGCAGCCAGTCTTTTCTCTTCAATCAGACTCAGCTGTTCATATCGGGACCGGACCCATTCTGCTTCGTTCAGCTTAACATCCATCAGTACCCGTAAGGAGGGTAATTCAACTTCAACAGGTAGAACTGCTTCCATACCGTACACAAGCTGATACGGTGTTGCCCCAGTGGATGTTCTGATTGACGTGCGGTACCCATGCAAGGCAAACGGTAGCATTTCATGCCAGTCTTTGTAAGTGACTACCATCTTCTGCACAATCTTCTTGATATTTTTATTTGCCGCCTCAACAACGCCATTCATCTTTGGCCTGTAAGGAGAAGAATTGTGGTGTTGGATCTTGAAGTCCCGGCATAACTCAGCCATCATTTTGTTGTTTAAGTTGGAACCATTATCAGTAATGATTCGCTCGGGCACTCCGTACCGACAGATGATATCTCTCTTTAGGAATCGGGCTACCACTTGCCTTGTGACGTTTGCATATGAGGCTGCTTCAACCCACTTGGTAAAATAGTCAATGGCGACCAGGATGAATCGGTGGCCATTCGAAGCAGTTGGCTCAATCTTGCCAATCATATCAATGCCCCACATAGCAAAGGGCCATGGTGAAGACATGATGTTCAAAGGGTTGGGAGGCACATGCACCTTATCTGCATAGATCTGGCATTTATGGCACTTCCTGGCATAAGCACAACAGTCTGCATCCATTGTGATCCAGTAATAACCTGATCTTAACAACTTCTTGGCCATTGCATGTCCTCCAGCATGGGTACCAAAGGAGCCTTCGTGCACTTCATGCATCAGTAAATCTGCTTCTGTCTTGTCAACACATCTGAGGAGTACCATATCAAAGTTCCTTTTGTATAAAGACCCATCAGTGTTCAGAAAGAAACTTCCAGCAAGCCTTCTCAAAGTCTTCTTATCATTGGAAGATGCCCCAGGTGGGTATGTTTGATCCTCCAAGAAGCACTTAATGTCATGGAACCAAGGCTTATCGTCTTTGACAACATCTGCTGCAAATACATATGCTGGCCTGTCGAGTCTGGACACTGAAATCTGAGGTACAAAGTTAGCAGTTTGAACTTTGATCATGGATGAAATGGTAGCAAGAGCATCTGCAAACTGATTCTCGTCTCGAGGGATATACTCAAGCTTGACTGTTGTGAAGAAAGTCAATAACCTTCTTGTGTAATCCCTGTAAGGTATCAGATGATCTTGGTGGGTGTACCATTTTCCGTTGGTTTGATTGACTACCAAAGCTGAATCCCCGAATACAGTCAACGTCTTGATCCTGAGGTCAATGGCTTCCTCAAGACCCATGATGCAAGCTTCGTATTCAGCTTCGTTGTTAGTGCAGTTGAAAGTGAGCTTTGCCGAGAAAGGCATGTGAACTCCTTTGGGTGTAATGAGTACTGCACCAACACCACGACCATTCATGTTAACAGCCCCATCAAACATCATAGTCCATTCTTCTTCCGGGTCAGGCCCTTCAGTGTGAATAGGCTCTTCATGGTCTTTTGCTTTAATGAACATGATGTCTTCATCAGGGAAGTCAAATCTCATAGGCTGGTAGTCATCAATGGGTTGCTCAGCAAGATATTCAGATAGTACACTGCCCTTGATGGCTTTCTGAGAAGTGTACTGGATGTCGTATTCTGTGAGAATCATTTGCCATCTTGCAACCCGTCCGGTAAGAGCTGGCTTCTCGAAAATGTACTTAACTGGGTCCATCTTTGAGATCAACAAGGTAGTGTGGGTCAACATATACTGTCTCAGTCGGCGAGCAGCCCACGCTAAAGCACAGCAAGTTTTCTCGAGCAGTGAATAACGTTGTTCACAGTCGGTAAACTTTTTGCTTAGGTAGTATATTGCATACTCTTTTCGACCAGACTCGTCATGCTGGCCCAGCACACACCCCATCGACTCTTCTAATACTGTCAGGTACATTATCAGAGGTCTTCCTTCAACTGGTGGCATAAGGATTGGAGGTTCTTGCAGATATTCCTTGATCTTGTCAAAAGCCTTCTGGCAGTCTTCATTCCACCTGACCGTCTGTTCCTTTCTCAGCAGTTTGAACAAAGGTTCACAGGTTGCTGTCAGGTGAGATATGAACCTTGAAATGTAGTTCAATCGACCTAAGAACCCTCGAACTTCTTTCTCTGTTTTCGGTGCAGGCATCTCTTGGATGGCTTTGACTTTATCAGGGTCAACTTCAATGCCTTTCTCGCTCACAATAAAGCCCAGCAGCTTACCGGATCGCACCCCGAATGTGCATTTGTTGGGGTTCAACTTCAGTTGGTACTTCCTCAGACGCTTGAATAATTTGAGCAGATTTACCAGATGGTCTTCTTCAGTAAGGGATTTGGCAATCATGTCATCCACATAACACTCTATTTCTTTATGGATCATGTCGTGGAATAATGTCACCATAGCCCGTTGATATGTTGCACCAGCGTTCTTAAGTCCGAATGGCATCACTTTGTAGCAGAACGTGCCCCAGGGTGTGATGAATGTTGTCTTCTCCATGTCTTCAGGTGACATCTTGATCTGATTGTATCCTGAAAATCCATCCATGAAGGAGAATACCGAGAACTGAGCTGTATTATCCACCAATACATCAATGTGAGGTAAAGGGAAGTCATCTTTCGGGCTGGCTCTGTTCAGATCCCGGTAGTCAACACACATTCTTACCTTACCATCCTTCTTAGGCACAGGCACAATGTTAGCAACCCACGGTGGATAGCTGGTTACAGCAAGGAATCCGGCGTCCCATTGCTTTTGTACCTCTTCTTTGATTTTCATTGCCATGTCCGGCCGAGTACGACGCAGTTTCTGTTTAACTGGTGGGCATTCTTCCCTCAAAGGCAGCTTGTGCACAACAATATCGGTATCCAACCCTGGCATATCTTGGTAAGACCAAGCAAACACATCTACATACTCTTGAAGCAGATCAATCAGTTGTCTCTTCACTGAGTCTTGCAGGCAGGCCCCGATTTTAACTTCTTTCACGTCTTCATCTGTACCAAGATTGATCACTTCAACCTCCTCCTGGTGAGGAGTAATAACCTTTTCCTCTTGTCTTAACAACCTGGCTAGCTCTTCAGGAAGCTCGTATTCTTCTTCAACCCCTTCATCAGCTTGATTGATTGGATTGTCAAAGTCATACGGAGTCATAGCCGTGCTGTTGTCGGTGCTGTCTGGAAGGCACTCTCTGCAAGGGTTAAGTTTGTTCATTTTAGTGATCTGATTTTAGTCTTATTTAGAAAGGTGAAATGAAGTTGTCATTTTGAAAACACCGCCATTTATTTTTTGTACAAAAAGAAAAATGGAAAAACAGTGAACGAAAAGAAAAAAGACTCGTTTGCAAAAAGATGTCTGATATTTCATTAATTAATCTTGTTTGCACAAAAAGTACAGATGGCCCGATTACAAAATGAGTCTTGTCATCTTGGGCAAGATGCAAGACTTTGATGCATGCTTATAAAAACACAGGAAATAATAATTACTCTGTATGAGTAACTCTTATAATTTCCTGGGAAGACCAGTTCGAGACACTGCTCCCCGGGATCTTTGGACGAATCCAGCTTTCCAGGTTGCGTTCCTCTTCCAGCTCGTCTTCCAGACAGTTGATAGCATCGGGGGTAAGCATCCCCCCACTGACAAAACCGGGCTTCTCAGCAGCCTTTGCTTGATGTTGAGTTGGTCTGTAACCCAACCCAAATTTGTCTTTCTTCTCTTCCACAGCTAAAACCTTGCCCCAGCCTAGGGCAGTTCCTTCCTCAACAACCTTCCGGGCTTGTTGGTATGATGACATGGAGATCCCAGATACAGCAGATGCTTCATTCACATTCAAGGCTTCAAATCCTTGGCTCATCGTTTCATGGATCTCCCCATCCATTTCAATATACTTATAAGTAGCCAGATGGCTAACAAATATATCCTCCTCCCCACAGATTGTAACAACTTGGCCTTCCCACTCAAATTTTAACTTTTGGTGAAGGGTAGACGTTATTGCGCCGGCGGCGTGAATCCAGGGTCTACCCAACAAACAGCTGTAGGCGGGCTGAATGTCCATCACATAAAAGATAGTTTTAAAGGTCTGTGGGCCAATTGTCACAGGTAGCTCGATCTCTCCCAGAACCGATCTCTTAGAACCATCGAAGGCCCTTACTACCAGGTTGCTGGGTCTCAATGCCAATCCATCATATTCTAACTTCACCAGAGCCTTCTTTGGTAAGACATTAAGGGACGACCCCGTGTCTACCAGCACATGAGAAAGGACTGCCCCTTTGCATTCCATGGTGATGTGCAAGGCTTTGTTGTGGTTGCGGCCATCCGCTGTCAAGTCAGTATTGGTGAACCCTAGCCCATTGCTAGCAGTAACGTTTCCAACCACGGTTTCCAACTGGTTGACAGTAATCTCCTCAGGCACGTAAGCTGCGTGCAAGACTTTGAGTAGTGCATTCCGATGGGCTTCGGAGCACATAAGCAGTGAGAGGATAGAGATCTTGGATGGCGTCTAGTGAAGCTGATCCACGATTTTGTAATCACTCTTTTTGATGATTCGCATAAACTCATCAACTTCTTGATCGAACGGCGTCTTCAAGGCTTCTTTAACAGCTTGATCTTCCTGCACAGGGCTCTTCCCTTTTGCCTTAGCAGCAGCTTCTGCTTCGGCGGTAGGTCTTTAAATTGGTGGAGCAAAGAGACGTCCGCTTCGAGTGAAGCCTCCGCCTCCCCCCACATTATCTACTTGTGGTGCAGGTGTTGATGTTTCAAGAGTGATTCTTTTTCCTTCGCAGTACACGTCAGAGCCATAGTGCCAAGGGATGGCCCTATTGCTTTCATATGGTACTGGTCCAGGCACCGTGACAGTGACTGGACTGATTGCTGCTGCTGAAGGGACTGTAATCGTTTGTGGATCATAAAAGATTGTAACTGGTGCTCTGATGGGAGCAGCACCTTCTGAATGGTAGGCAGAGTTGTTCTCAGGATCATAAAATATTGTGACAGTAGAGACATCTTCATGATTGGTTGTTGGTGTTGTAGGAGATATTGTCGGAAGAAATGATGTTGTTGTTGTAGGAGTCTCAAAATGGAGTGAAGCTGAAGTTGTAGCAGGAAAATTTGTTGAAAACTGATCAGTTGAGATGACAGATGAAGTACTTGTTGATGAAGCCGAAGAATTGTCAGGAACAATAGTTGCTGCAGTTGTAGGAGGTTCTGAAACCGTTGCTGATGATATTGCTGGATTTGTTGGAAATGATGTGGTGATCTGAAGTTGGCCACTCTGAATGAGGCCGTCTATGCCATTCCTCAAATTATCGCACCCATTTACCGAGATATTACAGTAAGCACAACCCAATTCACACCCTGGGAACATCTGACATTCCAAGAGCTGAGCCTTGATTTCTACCAATGGTGTCCTGATCTGTCCCACACTGGTTATTAAATAGGACGGCTTGTCTTCTTCAATAGCGTTAATCCTGGGACCACCATGGTTTGGCATTGGGTTTTTATTGACATTGGGCGGTGGTGCGAAATTCAGAGCCTTGGAATCTACCAGGTCTTGTACCTTCATATGCAGGGCTCTGCACTTTTCTGTACTATGGCCAGGTGCATTTGAATGAAAAGCACACCTAGCATTGGAGTCATAGTTCCTTGGTAGACTGTTGGGATCCGGAGGTGCCAACGTTCTTAGCTCAACTAGGTTGAGTTTCAGAAGCTGTGGCAGCAATGTAGCATATGGCATGGGGATCGGATCGATCACTCTGTTATCTTGAGATGGCCTCTGTTGGAATGGCCTTTGTTGACTGTTGCTGTTGGTGTTACTGTTGTTGTAATTCCTCGGAGGATACTGATTTTGATGATGGTACTGAGGTTGCGGCTGATAGTTTTGCTGAGGAGGTTGATAGACGGGTTGAGGATGTGCTGGAGCAGGAATGGTGACTGCTACTATTGACCTTTGAGCATATTGGGGCCTGCCCCTGTTTGAATGGATGGCATTGGTCTCGCCAGTTCTTCTCGGGCCTGCAAAAGGCTTTCTTGTACCACTGGACGAGCTTGCACCGTTGTCTGAGATCTTTCCCATTTTTAATAGGCTTTCAATTCTCTCCCCAGCTATGACAACATCTGCAAAGCTAGTGGAAGAGAAAGCAGCCAGCCTGTCAATATAAGTTCCCTGAAGGGTGTTCATGAACATATCTGCCATTTCCCGTTCAGACATAGGTGGCTGAACAGCAGCAGCCAATTGCCTCCATCTCTGGGCATATTCTCGGAAACTTTCCCTTGACGACTGTGACATTCCCATTAGGAGGGTCCTGTTGGGTGCCATATCTAAGTTATACTGATACTGTCTGATGAAGGCCTCTGCTAGGTCCTTCCAGCATCTAATAGTTGCCCTTGTCAAGTGAGAGTACCATTCTCTTGACGCTCCAGTTAAACTGTCTTCGAAATAGAACATCCAGAGCTTCTCATCCATAGTATAGGCCTTCAGCCTTCCCAGAAATGATTGTAAATGAGTCCGGGGGCATGAAGTCCCGTTGTATTTTTCAAAGCAAGGAGGCTTGAACTTATGGGGGATCCTGACCCCGTCTACCAAGCCCATGTCCATCACGTCAAAACCCAAAGAGTTTTGAGACTCTAGGGATCTTAACTTCTCGGCTATCTCTTCTAACCTTCTATCGTAAGCTTCTTCCCCAGCACCCATTACTGTGAATTGGTCCTCCTGAGGATCTTCTTGTAGTACCCTGGCTGCGGTGGCAGTCCCTTGAACATTTGCTGGAATATTGACCTCAGGGTGGAGGTGTGGTCCAAATACCGGAGGGTTGACGTGAGGTTGGACTCTTTCATTGTTACTGGTACCGGCAGTCCCTATATGCGGATCTTCTTGATTCTGCCTTTCCACCATGGCTCTCAATCTTTCCTGGCTCTGAGCCATGTTGTTCATAACTTCCATAAACTGAGTCATTTGATTCCTCATCTCTAGCCTTTCATTCGACATTTGATTTCTGACCTCAGTAAGGTCCTGCTGCATCTGATCCATCTGAATTCCCGGAAGGTTGTTTCGGGTTGGATAGCGGTGCGGACGGTTGAGGGGAAAAACTCGGCGCCTAGCAATAGTTCCTGAGGCATCACAACAGAGGTTAGCAACAATAAAACAAAACCTACAAAACAAACAAAGGGTTAGCATGCAATGCAGTTATGCTTATTTGCTCTCAAGGTATCCGGTTTGGCATTCAGTTTTGACCCTTCCAGACCCTTGAAGATATTGTTGATGCTGCTTTCAAAGCGAACTCAGATGGAACAAACTAACACGAATATATTACAAAAGGTGAAATAATACAACTTGTTCATTTTACAACACAAGCCCTCTAAGGGGTCAAAATACATTACAAAATAAAAGTACATGGAAAGAAAGCAACAACAAACAAATGGTCAAACACCAAGACCAAACTCATCCTCACGAACTTCCTTGAGAAGTGCTTCGGTCACAGGATCAGCCGGACGCTCCGTGAGATTCCTGATGAGGAGATTCCGGGTCGTAACAGCTGCTGTTAGCTTCTTGTGCTGAGTTTGGTCCTTGGACCTCTTCACCCCTGCTTTGATCTTCAGCTCTGATATCTCCCTCTGGGCTGCTGCCAGGGCTTCTTGCTGTTCTTTTGCACTAGCTTCTAGTTGCTCCATCTTGTCTTGAACTCTCTTGTCCTCCAGAGTACGGGCCTCGGTGATCCTGACCCACCGGGCTTGACTCTCTTTCAGATACAAGTCTGTCCTTGCTCTTTGGAACTGGGCTTCTTTGCAGGCATTCTTCAGAATTTGTTCTCCAGCCTTAGACTTTTTGATATAATCCCCAGACTTCTCAATCTTAGTCAGATGCTCTACTCTCAACTTCTCCAATCTCTCAATCTCCCTCATACCTTCACTCCTTTCCCGGAGGGTCTTCTGCAAGGCCTGGGTTAGCTTCTCATTCCTCTCCTTCAAGCTCTCATACTCCTCTAAACTGATAGTGGCAGGGGGTGGTGCTGAAGATGACTCAGGCATGTCTTCTATGGTAAAGGGCATTCCAGAGAACTGGGCCCTGGCACGGGACCACTCATTGTATTGTGCTGATGCCACATTATTGCACTTCCCCAAAATGGTTACTCCCTTAGTTTGAACATTATCCCAGGCCCAGGCAGCCTGCCTAACAACAGCCAAACTAATCTTGTTCTCACAATAGAGAGTCTCCACCAAGTCCTGTGCCTTAGGAGTATGGACCAGTGCATAGCCCAGTTGCCTCCTAAACAGCAGAGGGTTGTAATTAATACTACCCTTAACTCCTATTAGGGGCACATTAGGAAAATGCCCACAGCTGGTGATGATCTCCCTGCCTTTGGTGCTTTGAGTGCACCATCTGATGTCAGCTGAAGTTAGAACAGTGAGTCTCTTAGCCCAGTTGCTCTGCTGATGAGGGTTCAGAAATGCATCTGTCCTGGGTAGATGCCTGAGAAGCCAAGTGTGGAACAATGGAGCACAACACCTCACTAATCTCCCCCTCTGCTTTTCATTCCTCTGATGCACTGAATAGTAAAGATCCCCCAATAAAGTTGGCACTGGGTTCTTCAAGATGAACAGATGGATTGCACTCTTGCTAATGAATCGAGGCTCATCTGCAAACAACACAATTCCATATACACTCAAGGCCAGTAAAGCACAAACAGCTTTCCACTCTCCTAGAGAAGCTTTCAGGGTAGCTTGAGAGATCAAGAAATCCAGATGAAAGCCAGGGATCCCAGCTTTAGAAGTCATGCGCTGCTCAATCAGGACAGGTTCCAGATGCAAAGCCTTTGCTACTTCTCCATTAGCAGGAAAGACCATCTCAGGGTTGAAAGGGATTCCACCTCTGATAGGTATACCAACTAATGAGGAGTATTCTTCCAATAAGGGGCCCAACTGAAAGTCTTGGAAAGTAAAACATCTCAGCGGAGGGTCATAAAACTGAATGCAGGTATGGATCAAGCTTCTCTGTGGTGAATCCAGATCCATGACCATATCAAGTATATCTCCATAACTTTCCCTGAACAAAGGTATGTGATCTGGGGTGATCAAGGTCTGAATCCTCCTGATATCTGATAACTCTGGCTGGAAGAAGTGGTAGGTGATGTTGCTCTTTTTAGGAGCCATGATGCTGAGACTGAGTAGAGGCAGGTGCTGATGATAACACTGAAGAATGGGCCACTGATTGGCTGGTGCAGGTGACTGGAATAGATAGCTGATAACTGAAGCAGATGCTGGTGAAGATGGGTCAAATACCGAAGATGGGGTCAAAACCAAACCAAAAGATGCAGATGGATACCCTGAAACAAAAATAAGCAAATGTCAATATGATGCAATGATTATGTATGCAAATGATATGCAAGGGTTTGTGACTGAGCTGGATCTGATCAAGTGCTCTGATATAGGTCCAAGTATGTTCAAGAATTCCAGATGGAGGTCTATAAATCCAGTAACCAAGGTGGGGGACTCAAATAAAGAGCCACATGTCCAGGGTTTCAGAATCACAAGAACTGTCCCAAAATGAAGTACTCTTAAACAAACAAAGTAGTAGGGTATTCTGAGGCCAAGGTACCTGCAAACCTGTAAACAGCCCAACCCCCTCACAGGTGGTGTTCTAAAACAAGGATCCTCAGACTTGGATCAGTTATGAGAAGTGTAAACACTTCTATCCCGGAGGCACAGTGTTTACAATAACCATAACAATTCCTCCTCTAATTCACCTCAGTTTCTGAAGGTCAATACTAAAGGTCATCCAGACTTAGCAGGCTTCCCAGATAGCCCTAGCATTGCAGGAAATCTGCAACACAGAGTTCTCAAGAAGAAACCCATATCTGAACTGTGTTTCATATTCCCGCACCAGACCGAAATGGAATGGGAAAGAATATGATTCACTCTAGCCTAGGTGTCACTCAGGTCCCCGGTATAGGACCTTAACTCTCAATGGAACACCCACCCACCAAAACAAAGACCAGATCCAGCCAGCAGCATGACAGTATGATATATACAAAAGCAATAAAGAAAGCAGTAAAGCAACTGTACATAAAGCAAAAATAGATACAAAAATATAAACACAAATAAGCACATAACACCCCAGTAAACACAAATCAAACAAGCGCTAGGAGGAACCCACAAAAAGAACCAGAAGCCCTGGTTGCAGTATAAGGGTCCCCAGCAGAGTCGCCAAGCTGTCGCTCCCAAAGATTTGCATCCCGGTACAAGCGCGAACGGTCGGCGAAAAGAACAATGAGAACACACAGCCGTGAACTCACTGGAGATGAATAGAGTCGCCAGCTAGGCATTTTTATCCCGGAGGAAAGGTAATGCTGCATAGACCTAGAAAGAGATGGATAAGACGGTTTGCGAACCAGAGAAACTGAGAAAGGGGGTTGGTTACAACCTGGGAAGGTATTAGCACCTAGATTGTCCGCCGTACTCGACGGGATCCACGCTTAAAAGATTTGTGTTTTAAAGGGGTAGTGTCAGTGCAATCTGTGTATGAAATAGCTGGAAGAGATGTACAGGTGTCAGTGTAAAAGAGAGTGAAGTGTATAAATGAAGTGTCAGTGTAAGAACAGGAGTGAAATGCTCAAGATCATGAGGCTAAAGAATGAAGCTGGAAAGAGGGGGAATATACAGAGACTTTTGTTCGATAACTATTAAGTTATGCCTACGTATCCTCTCGTGCAATGAGGAAGTCAGAACACCGTAGTTCGACACAAAGAGACTGAAAGATGAATTGACTTGTGAACTGCTTACCTGTCTATGCTCAAGTGTATGACCTGTCTGGCTCAGGTGCTAACTGTCTTGCATTAGACGGAAGAAGCGGGTTCTCGATTGTGAGTGAAGATGATGAGAAAAGAATCCCGGAGGAGACGATTATTGTTTGTTTTTGTGTCTTCAGTCTTTTATTGTTTTTGGATTTTGTCATAAGTTAATGAGCTTAAGTCTAAACCAATGGATTTAGTAAACTCATCACATCTTCCCTCTGATTAGGGGTAATGAGAGTACCTTAAGTGTGAAGTCAGATTCTCACACTTAATTACCTATGGTGTAGGATTAAAATCATTAACCTACTTGTGATTAATTAGATGTTTTTGGTGTTTTTGTTTAGTGTTGAGTAATGAGGTTAAGCCATAATCAGGGATTAAACAGACTCATTACACCATCCTAAGAGAAGGATAATAGATGAGAATGTTTAAGCTGAGGAAAACTCCTCAACTTAATCCATGATTAGGGATTAAACTCATGACAAAACAAGCCTTTGATTAAGTGGATTTTATTTAGTGATATGATGATGAAGTGATTTTATGATTTGTAAGACAACTTGAGGGGGACTTGTCCATTAACACTAGGGTTAGTCCTTCTTAACCAATTAAGGAAGAATTAGAACCCTAATGCAAGGCCCAAGTTACAAGCTTGACGTCTTGGTGATTATTAAGTGGATTGATTAAGGGATTTAAACACATTAAGGGTTTAACACTTAGGATTAAAGTTATACACTCCATCCTAAGAGAAGGATGCAGGCATAAGCTTAATCACAAAGCCTTAAAGCCTTTAGGGTTTAGTCCCTGATTATGAGGTGAGAAAAGATGACTCAAAAGAGACACAAAGGTAAAAACTAAAAAGGGGGGACTAATCAAAACCCTAATCATTGTCATGCTTGGTTGTTCCTAAGGTTTGTGAGGTTTTCAAGAGAAGATCTTCAATGGAACCACCAGGAAGCAGATGAAAGGATCAAGAGAAGCAAAGTGACTTGCTTCATTCAAGAAGTCAAGTCACTTGAAGAAAGAAAGTGGGAAGAAGAAGAATGAGCAAGCCCAAACTCAAACACATACAAAAATGCAGCAATGGATGCAAGAGGGATGAAAAGAAAAGTTATGAGAAGTGAAGGCAAATTCACTTCTCAAGGTCACTTACCACCTGAAAGGTTAGAAAAGAAATGCAATGCAATGCAAAATGGGATGGGATGACATGATGCAAACCAAAACCAGAAGCATACTTATGATGATAATGATGCTATGAGATGCCACAAACATGAGGCAAGGCATGGAGATGTTCATACAAGTTCATGGATGCAAATGAAGCAACTTTGGGAGCATGGATATACATGAAAAGTTATGGAACATACATGGCAAACAAAATGGCAAATATGGGATGCAATGATCAATCATGCTTTCTACATGTCTTATGATGTCAAATGTACCAAAGGGAAGCATGGAATGTCATGGCAAGTCATGTTATGCAAGAGAATGCAAGAAGGATGCAAGAGAAAGCCCAAATTAGGGTTTATGAATCAAACATCAAACAAAAACCAAAAACAGAAGCAAACCCTAAGATAAAAAATGGAAAATGCCACCCAAAGAAACCTTAAACCTATACTAAACCAAAGCCCAAAGGAAAGGTCTCAACTCTTAACCACTCTCAAGTTATGATTTTTCTAAGTTATTAGGGTTTTTTAGGGCTCCTAAACAAAAGAAATGCCAAACAAATTGAAAATGAGGAATCAAATCATGGCCATTTAATCCTAGAAACTACATGCTAAACACAAAACAATGCAAAAAGAATCAATGTCCAACTCTTCTCAAATAAGCAGAAATGATTTTTTTGAACTTTGGATCAAATTAATGCACAAAAAATGATTTAATTCAATGAAAAATTCTCAAAATGCATCAAGATCAAAAAAGAAATTTGGTTTGAAGGTTGGACAATGTTTCTAAATGTCTTAGAACATTTCATGAATTTTTTGGTGATTTTTAGATACTTAAAAGTATTTTTAATAAATTAATTCCCATTAATCAATTAAAAATAATCTCTTAAATATTTAAAAATACTTTTTTAATGATAAAAATAAAAATAAAAATATTTTTGTGTCCTAAAAATTAATAAAACTTAAGAGAAAAAGTTTCATAATTTTTAGACATTTTTTGCTATTTTAAATAAATTGGAGAAAAGAAATGAAATAAAATGAAATAAAAACTGAATTAAATGAAAAGTATGTTAATCCAATGGCCAGGGTTTAAACTTGACACGCGGGAATTGACTGGCGCGCGTTTGAATGGCTGAGATTCGTTCTGGGGAATTCAAAATTAATCACAATTAATTAATTCAAATAATCAGGATTAGGGTTTAATGAGAGATCTGAGCCATTGGTTCACGCGGGAGTCAACTAAAGTCAGCCAGATCAAGGGTCCAAATTCAAACTTGCATTAATTACGCTGGTTAACCCTAATCATTTTCAGGTGGCCGGAGAAGACCTCCGGTCGTCTTCTCCGGTGGGAACCCCACCTGAAAACTTCTAAAACCCCCAAAACGCAACTAAAATGAAATCTAAACAAACAGAAATCCTTCCCACACTTCACTGAACCAAAACCCCAAGCTAAAACTCATTTATGTTCCCTCAATCACATGAATCGAAACAAAACATTTTTAGGGCACGCAAGCTTCAGAGATCAATTAAATGTTCATTTCATCACCATTTCAAAAACTAAAAGCATATTCATGATCAGGAAGACACAAAGAACAAGTTTAGAACAAAAGAAATGATTTCTGGAAAAATATTTTTCAAGCTACCTGAGATTCGAAGCTTTCACTCTGATGACTTTCTGGCCACTTCTCCTTGTGCAATCCACTCCTTAGGACCTCTTGATGATGTTTGAATGCTTTGGAGCAATTTATGCTGGCTGGTTGATGAGTTTAGACAGCTTCTGCTTCAACTCAGTTGAAAATGGCAATGGAGTTTCAGGCAGTTTCAGGTCATTGTGAATGGTTCTTTGTGATCAGAATAATGAGTGGAGAAGGTCTGTGGTGTTTGTTTAGATGTTTGTGAGCTATGGAGAGAGTTTCGAATGAAACTGCAAGTTGAGGTGAGAAATGGCAATGGGGTGTTCTTGCTTGTTTCAGGCCTGGCTCTTGGTGGTTTGAGGTCTATGAAGTATGGTGAGTTGAAGTGTGGAAATAGTTTGGATATTTGATGGCTGGGCAGAGAGATTCGAAGCAATATGCAGCTGGGGTGTGTTTTGTGAATGTGCTTGTATGAAGTGTTTCAGCATGGCTTCTTGATACATTTTGCTTGCCAAATGATATTGTATTTTAATCCTATAGGTCAGATGATGTGACCTGGCCTATAGTGATTGGTAAGTTTGCTTTTGCAAAAAGTCAAATTTTGTGTAAGGAAAGTATGGCTCATGATCTAGGCTAGTACAAGATATGGTTCTGGTGCAGCATGATGTGTGTGTGATGTTGGGAAGGTCCAGCAGCCAATGCATCAAGTGGAGAGAAGCACAATGATGTTTTTGCAAGTTGGCACACTTTTGAAACTTCATGAAAAAGTCTAGTTACACAAACCATAACCATGTGAAACCTTGGTCCAATTCTGATTTTTAGGACATATTGAATGTTTGCATACTGGTTTGAAATGAATTAGAAGTTGCAATTGGCTTTGGTTCATGATTTTGCAAAATTCTCATTTGAAGCATGCCTTGAAAATCAATGATTTTTGCCAACTTTGTCACACCATAACTTTTGATCCAAGAAGAATTTGATCATGTTCTTGTACTTTTTGAAAAGGGAAAGATGAGATCTACAACTTTCATGACCAAAGTTTTTCCATTTGAAGCATTTTTGGATCAAGAATCAAGGCTTGAAAAATGACCTAAAATGAAGCATTCTTAAAAAAGTCAACTATGCCCAAAAAGTCAACATTTGCAAAACTTCCAAATTCTTGATTTTTGTGAACTTCAACCTTCTTCCATGATCAAATAAAGATCATATACACTCAAAATGATGAAGATCACCCATTGGTTGGGTCATTGGGGGACTCAGATGCCCTGATTTTGCACTGACTTGTCCAGAAAGTCAACCCTTGATCAGATGACTTCCCCATGGAATTTCTTCATGAAAATTGATATGCATACTCCCTATACCATATAGAGACCAATGGAAACAAGAATGACCAAAAAATTTGGGGTTATGGCCTCTGAAACCAAAACCCTAATTTTAAGGTCAACTGTGCAGTCAAACTTGGCTCTGCATCCATTCAAACCCTAGTTCTTGTGATTCTTTGGAAATCTTGACCTTGAGAGGATGTAATATGATAGATGAACACACATGGATCCCTTTGAAGTGATTGGTGGCCTTTGGAGTGGCTCAAGAAGCCCTTGGATTGCTCAGATCACAAACCCTAGATGCAGATGACTTAGAAACTATGCGGTGAATCAAAAGTGGGATATGAGGTGATATGATTGTGTTTATGCATATGAGATGATCACAAGCCATGGTGAATGGGTGAGGGCAAATTTGGGGTGTTTACACTTCTGCTTGAGACGAACTGTTTCCTCAGCTTGTATAGCTCTATCTTCTAACTGACGGTTCTGAATCATCAATTTCTGACAAGAATTATAAGCCTCTTGATTCTCAAACCTAAGCTGTTTGACCAAAGCTTCCAACTTCTGATAATCTTCTAAAGGCACCGTTGCTGGAGGCAGAGTTGGTACAGAAAAAGGGACTAGAGTCGTTTGAACCTCCTCCTTTATCCAAGCTTCAAATTCAAGGAACATCCGGTTATTGCTCTTGCCTAGACATGTTGTGTCCTTTCTTTCGATCACTTTCCAAGAACCTGCAACTTTTCTGACCAACGGAAGATTGTCTTTCACCGGGAAGTAAAAAGTTTGGAATAACTCAGAGTCATCAGGAATCTCCTTGAGCGCATACCCTAACTGTCTTCTCAAAAGAATGGGATTGTAGTTGATACCTCCTGTTACTCCTAACAAAGGCACATTAAGGTAATTTCCACAACTGGTAATGAAACTCTTTCCTTTCAACCTCAAAGTAAACCACCTGATATCCCTAGCAGACAAAGTACCCAGCTTCTGGGCCCAAGTAGTATTAGGATCAGTAAAATTCTCAGTAGTAGGCAAATGTCTCATGACCCACTTGTAGAATAAGGGAGCACAACATCTAACCAGACCTCCTCGATTCTTCTCATTCTTATAATGCACTGAATAATACAAGTCACCTAGAAGAGTGGGCACCAGATTCTTCAACACAAACAAATGAATAACATTTATGTCCACAAACTTGTCCATATCAGCAAACAAAACTATCCCATACACAGATAATGCCAAGATGGCGCAAACTGAATCCCATTGCTTTTCCACGACACATTCTTCAGCTCTTCTGACCAGAAACTCTAAGGGAAAACCAAGTACTCCTGCCTTGGTGGCAACCAGATTAGCAGATACCTCTGATGGGCTCAAATAAAGAGCTTTAGCGATGTCAGCATGAGTCGGTCTTGTCATCTCTGCGTTGAAGGGAATCTGATCCTTGATTGACACTCCCATAATCTCAGCATATTCTTCCAGCAAAGGACCAAACTGAAAGTCATGAAATGTGAAACACCTGAGCCGTGGATCGTAATACTGCAACAAAGTGTGAATGACGCTTCTCTGAGAGCTATCCAAGTTGAATACCAAATCCAAAATATCCCCATACTTTTCCTTGAAGTAACCCAAATGACCCGGGGTAATCAGAGACACCAATTGGTTGATCAGGTCCATCTTAGTATCAAAGACTTTGTAGTGCACAGTTCTCTTTCTGACGTCTTCCATTCTGAAGCAATGATATGACCAGGAACCGGGAGTAATGCAGACCCTGAGAATAAAAGAAACACAAATGATTAATGATGATATGATGCTTATTTAAGGCGAGGCATGTGATCAGTGAAGTGTCTGTAATGTGCCAATCATATAATCAGGTGTCGGTGCAAGGTCTCAAAATCCATATATAACAATCCCTCTGATCCAGGATCCATATCTTAGAACCAGAAATCCAGATCACAAAACTGAACCAAAGGCAAAGTTGGTATGCTGAAGGTATTAGGGTTCCTGCAAACCTGTAAACCCCTCCCAATCTCACGGTGTCATACCCCAAATTTGTCCTACCCGCACATTTACTCTTATTATTCAGAAAATCCTAAAAAAAATATTTGTTTCGGTTTGTGCAAATTAATTCAAGGTTTCATGTGTCGTATAGTTCATATTTTTTCGTACAAAATATTTGACGATATTCATTTTTCATATCCATCTATCCATTTCCGATTTCTAATTTAAGTCCATTTCATTGAGCTTTCATCTCTTTAATATCCATTTTTTATTTCATTCCTTATTATTATTTTTATTACTTTACTTTTTTTTATTGTTTTGTTAATATTATCATTGTTTTATTGCTAGTTTTGTTATTACTAGTTTTGTTATTATTTTTACTATATTTATTGTTTTCACAACAATTATGTTATTGTTATTAATTTTGTTTTCATAACAATCAGCATTTCCAGCCAAGGTATACTTTCCAGCCACGAAGCCAAAACAATCTGCAGACCCAAGTGACCCCACCATATCCTTCTAAGTACCATCACAACGATTTCTCAAAAAAAAAAAAACAGAAAAAAGCGTAGCAAGCACAACCCGTCTGCTATTATACAATACAGCAAAACGCATTCCATATTGCAAACCGTACCGCATATTCCGCAGCGTGAACGATTCCACCACACACAGCCTATGTAAACCAAGTGATACAAAACAGCTCAGCAAAAGATTTTCAAGGATTCTCAATGACGAATCTTCATCCAATTCCCAATTCACCCTCAGTTTGTTCTGCTATATAAAACCTGCATCTTTTCTCAACTTTAAGAAAAACCATAACTTTCCTTCATCAGAAAACCTCAAAACCTTCTGCATAAACCGCTGTAAAACGTCACAAATCCAAACACTATACAAAAAAAAGAAGAGGAGAGACAAAAAATGCAACAATAAACAACCAAAAAACCGTTCGAAACGACCAAATCCAACTGATTCCACCACCAAAAACGAACCAAAACATCACCCTTTTCACCATCTTCAACCAACACTTTCCATTAAAACCAGAAAACTCACGTTCACCAATTCATCACCATTAACTCAAAAAACCAGAAAAATCGCAAACCCTTTCCTCTTCTTCCAAACGCATCACAAATACTCCACCGACACCACCGTCACCTTCACAAACAAAACCTCCACCAATCACCGGCCTTGAACACACAAACCTTCACTGCCATTTGAGAACGCAAAAACAAACGCAAACCAGAAACAGACCTTCGAAACAAGCCCAAATCCGAAATCCAAAAGAGTTAGACGAGATCGAGAAAAAAATCAAACCCAGATCGGAGAACATAGCGAATCGGAGCAACTGAGAGAGACTCACCGCCGGCCTCCGTTAACTCATCCATCGCCGACCACCACCAACCCAAGCCAAAGCCGTCGTGCGAAATGCAGTTCGCGAGAGAGTGGCGAGAGCGCCGTTGTGAGATCGACTAACCGTAGAACCAAGCGAACGGAGGCCTTGAAATCGCAAGATGAAGACAGAGAGCGAGAGTTAAGACGCGCGATTGGGAGGAGGAACGCCGTCAACTTGGCATTTGAACGGTGAGGATGTGTTCTGAGGTATCGTGAGAGGCAATTGGTGTTCTCAGTCCTTTTTTAATTTTTCTTTTCACTGTGATATTTCTTTTAATAACTAGGTTGTTTTTTCGCTTGGTCCTTTTTTTCCCTTGCTTTTGATTTGTCACAATTTCTTTTTTTTGCTGTCACTGATGGGCTTTACAAGCCCAATGTCTGTTTCTTTTCAACACTGAAATATCACATTACACCATATTGCATTTTTATTTTATTATATTTTTTCTTTGTACATTAGTTGTTTTTATTGACTGATGGGCCAAGTCCAAGTGAATCTCATTACACATACCCAGATCACTCACATACCCCCCTCAGCTGTTAGTTTTAATTTTTTTAATCATAATTTGGGTTGGGCTTTTGACCCAACGAGTTACTAAAGGCAATACCCAATTTCAGAGACTACATCCTCCTTTGTGAGATTTCCTGTTATTTTAACTTTATTATTTGGTTTCTCTTACTATCTCATGATATTTATTCATTGTTTTAAAAAAAGAAAAAAAGAAGATTATCTTTAACAATATATATTTTCAAGAATTATGTAGATTTTAAATTTGTTATTATTATCTCGTTTTCCATTCGATTTGATTTATTTGGACTTGGATCTCGTTTTCGGGCCAATGATATTAACACATTAAATTTTTCCAATATTTTAATTGGAGAGTTTAATTAATATGAGGCCATATTTTTTTTATTATTTACTTAATTTATTCAATTATAACAAAACAAGTTTAATTTAGTTTTCATTTTTTTATCATATCATTTCAATTATTAAATGTATTATTAAGTTTATTGTCAATTTAATTCAATTATTTGTATCTTGCAACCTTATTATAATTTAATTTATTTTTACATTGCAATTTGATTTATTTATTTATGATTATTATAATTTGTTAATTTAATTGAATCACGAATTAATGTAAGCCGAGCATCGTGCCTCGCCATCGATTTTTTTTCCGAACTCGACATTTAAATATTTTAACGGATTAACTGAATTCTGGAGTCTCGCATTCCTCGAATTCTTGAATGAACGCTCCCGAGGCTCGCCCCGCGGGACGTCGTTCATTCGACTTTCCGTAATTAAAACATTTAATCGACACATTAAATAATGAAAGAATTGAATTCTGGAGTCTCGCATTCCTCGAATTCTCGAATAAATTCTCCTGAGGCCCGCCCCTCAGGACGCAGTTTATTTACCCTTTCATTCTTAAAAAACACCAATCGAATCAAACACCTTTTAAGTGAACTTTATTTAAATCCCTTCTATCTCACAAACAAGCTAGCGCTTCAGCCTCCTATCGCGAGCAGACAAGCCGACGCTTAGCGGTAGAATGCGGTTTAAATAACTGTTCATCAAATCAAATCCAACCAACCTTAGTACCACTAACTACGAGGCTCTGACTTTCCCATTGCACAAGGGAATACGTAGGCACACGGATCTTACTCCTTGTCGAGCACCCTAGGAACAAAATAACCCATTTCTCCTATTAACCTTATATTAGAATCGTCCGTATTTACTTTATTATTCGAAGAAAACAGAAAGCATAAGTCAACATTAGATCGCAAGTTAAACTAAGAGGTTCCCGTTGAGTACAACGGACGTAAGGGGTGCTAATACCTTCCCCTTACGGAATCGACTCCCGAACCTAGAATCTGGTTTCAAAGACCTTGTTCTATCCATTTTTCTAAAAAGGGTTTCTCGATATTTTCCCTTTCCATAATTGGAATAAAATAAGTTCGGTGGCGACTCTAATGTTTTAATTTTTATCCGCGGTATCTTTTTATCGCGAGGTCGTATTTTTCGAGGTGCGACACACAGGTGTGCTACTCGGGTCAACATCACGGACTCTCAAAGCCGAATAGCAATAATACGTTCACCATTTCCGAGAGATGGCTCATGACCAAATCAGGGAATCGGTTTGGCATTATGTACTACTCAGGGAGGGTATAATACTACCGTCATACGAACAGTTTGCTTTAACTGAATTCCTATGAGAGAACCAGGCCATCCTATGCGAGTTCCCAATGGACCCTCGGATGCGAGTGGGTTTTGTCGCTCCCCGGATTTCCATCCTGGTACAAACGTGAAAGTGGCGCGGAAAATAATAGAGTCGCCAGCCAGGCATTTTTATCCCGAAGGAACGGGAATGGTAATGCTGCACAAACCAGAAGAAAGGAAAAGGAAGGACACGGGTCCTGCGAACCAAAAAGACTAAGTTCGGGAGTCGGTTACGACCTGGGAAGGTATTAGCACCCCAGATCGTCCGCCGTACCCGACGGGATCCACGCTTACAAAGAAAATGCTTCAAAGGGTGAATAAATGAAAGTTGCTGCAAAAAGAAGGAACTGAACTGGATAAAAGAAAAGAAAAGGGAACTGGAAAAGAAATGAAAAGGAAAAAATGTAGGGAAAATAAAGATTGTGCTCGAACGGGCCCTACCCCGCTGCCTATGTACCTCATCTGGACAATGAGGATCAGAGTCGCCGTAGTTCCCCTAACTAGGGGTGGAAAAGATTTCTTGTGAATTAAGGCTTGAACTGCCTATGTCAATGCTCAGGTGTTGCATACTCGGACGACGAGTGCGTAACCGTCTTGCAAAATGACAAGTAGGAGCAAGTTCGCGTACGAAGCGAAGGAGATGAGAAAAGAATTCCCGAAGGAAAGACGCTTATTGCTTGTTTGTGTTTTATATGAAGCTTTTTATGAGTGTGTCACAAGGAAGTGAACTCAAGCTCTTTTCCATGGAATGTGCACTTACATTCCAAGATGGAATAATAGAACAAACACACTCAAGTAAGGAGAAGATCTTCAAAACTTGAATCCAGATATTAGGGCTTAAGCTCACTAACTCATTAACTTATTAAGTGTTTTTGGTATTTACAATGAAAAAGTGTATTTTATGATTTTCTTGGTGAAGAAGATACCTTGATCAGACTTGTACATCACAAGGCAAGCTTGTACTATCCCAAGATGGGAAGACTACAAGTGTCTCATAGGATAAGGCTATTGCTCAAGGTATCACTTCAAACTTTATTAAGTGTTTTCTTTAGAGTTTTGAGATGAGAAGAGAAAAGAAACCAAAAAGATCACAAAGGCAAAAGTCTAATGGGGGACTAAAGATTCCTAAGTGTTGTCATGCATGGGAAATCCTAAGTTAGTGTGGTTTACTATCCTAAAGAAGAAAGAAAGAAGAAGAGAAGAATAAGAAAGAAGAAGAGAGGAGGGAAGTAAGGCCTAAGCCCAACAATCACAAGGTTAGAACAAGTAAGAATAAGAAGAGAAGAGATGAGATTTGGAGATGTGGGAATCACATCCACACCTCTCACTTACCATAGCCCCTGAAATGGTTAGCAACACAAGCATACAAGCACAAAAAAATGAACATAATGTCATACCAACATCATACAAACAGAAGTAAAGTCATACACACAAATGCTCCATGCAAATGCAAGTCACAAGAATGAGAAAAGAAGCACACAAGTTAATATGAGGCAACATGAATTACATGGCAAAGCAAAGCAAACTTGGTAAGGTACAAAGCAAAAATAAGTAAAACACAAACTCAAGGCACAAGACCAGAACCCTAATCAAGTTAAAGAAGTGCTTAAGAAGCAAGAAGGATGAAGAAGAGGGAAGCACATGATCAAGCAATTACATTATAGGGAGGAAGAAGCAAAGAAGTGGATGTACATAAGAATGGAAGAACTTCAAAGATAAACAAAATACAAGATTTCCAAAACACAAAACCCACCCAAGATCAGAGAGATATCAATGCCCTAAAGAGACCCCAAATAAGATGAAGAAGTTGGCACAAGTGCCCTTCTAAGCTAAGGAGAGGACTTAAGATAAAAAAAAAGCAAAATGGGACAAGTTAAGAACAAAAATTCAAACCAAATCAAATATGCATCCAAAAATTCCACAACCTTGGACAAAAGATCTTCAATCATGATATAACAACATGCCAAAAGGATAGGAAGAAATTCAGAAGCTATGTAAGTCAAATGAGGAGTCAAACATCAATTAGGGTTAAGAAACTTCAATCACAATTCAAGGACCAATACCAAATGAACAAGTTCCTAAAAATCAGAACAAAAATCACACATGAAGTACACTCTATTATGAGTCCAGAGCAAAAAGAACCACTCAAAAATTCAAAATGAGGATCAAATATGGAATTTGGACAAGACAACATGCTTAAAAAAGAATTAAAAAGAATTAATTAAATGGGAGAATTAAATTACACGTGTCAAAATAAAATAAATGGAAAATAAAAATATTAAAAATTAAAGAAAACTCAAATTAACATTCCTGAATTTTTTCATAATTTTTTTGAGACTTAGAACTATTTTTAAAAATTAAAAAGCAAAATGATATAAAAATGAGATAAAAAGAAAAAGAAAATAAAAGGAGGAAATGGCAGGAGGTCTGAATAGAAGGAATTCTCAGTTCAAATGAGATGGGCCTATGCGCATGGGGGGTGGGATTAGCAACCCAGGCCCACCGAATTCTCAGTGCAGCACACAATATAAGGGTGGATATTCACAAAAATATGAAAAAACACAGGCCAATGGATCAAGTGGACGCATCCTGGAGGTCAGCTCATTAATCCTAGTCTGCAAGGCAATTGGACAAAAGAGAGAGAACACACTAATTAACATGGGGTGTGTAACACATTGATTATTCAGACTGAAAATATAAAACAAAAACACACGTGACCAGGAGAATCCTTATTAATTGAGGTGGCAGCATGAGGTGCGTTGAGATGGAAAGATCTAAGGGCTCTAAGGTCATCTTTTTTGTCTGAAACCCTAACAAGCATCAACCCAGAATCCGGTGACCGGAGCTAGGGCTCCGGCACCAGAAAACGCAAACAATGATCAAACACCAATAAAAATACATCAAAATCTCCAGATTAGGTCATTAAGTCACCCTGAATTCAAATATGGCAATGAAATTCTCAATAGATCAAAGGATATTCCAGATCGAAAGCAAACAGGTTGCACCATGAAAATTCAGATCAACATATAAAGCTCAATAATGCATCAAATTCGAATCTAAAACAAGCAGAATCATCAACACCAACAGAGGATCACAATGCACACATCTATTTTCACTTTTAGATATGAGAATTTGGAGCTTACCTGAGACTTGCAGATCTGGAAATAGCTTGTTAGAAGCCAAGAAATAGCTGCCAATCCACTCCAAATACGCTCTAGTTGCAAAATAAATGCAACTAGAGCCTTGAAAATTGCTAGATCTAGGAGTTTTAAGCTTGCTGCTCTGAAATGGCAAGGTGTTGAATCTTGAGAATTAGCTTGAACAATGGATGGATTTGTGATCCTGAGCTCTCAAGGATGAAGAATATGTGGTTGGTTTATGAAGAGAGCAAGTGTAGAGAATGATTCGAAGGAAAATGCAAAGTGTGCAAAAAATTGAGAGTGATGAAATGAGAGAGATCTGAACCCTTCTAAAACCCTAATTCTCTTTTATGTGAGCTCATGAGGTAATACTGAAAGCATGAGGGCTTTTGCACGTGGGAAGAGAATGTGTGAGAGAATTTGCCCAATTTGCAAATTTGTTGTGATATCATGAAACACTCATGCAATGCACTCTTTCTTGCCCATGTGAACTCACAATCTCACCCTTGATTTCAATCCAAAAAGATCCTGGCCTTTGGATGCAAGTATCACACCTTTCTCATGATCATGCAATTTTTGCACTTATGGAATAAAATTCTCATCATGCACGAATTTGGTGTCATTCTTGGAGCAAAATGACCTATTTACATTTCATTGTAACATTGTAACCTCATTTGGTTCATACCAATACTCAAAAATAAGTTTCAAACCTTTTTGCCTTTGTGTACAAATGAAAAATCAAGGTTTGCCCTAATTTTGCACCAATTTTCGAGGGCTCTATCTTTCAAACCATAAAGGCTATGAAAAAGTACTTGTACTTTTTGAAAATGGGAGGATTTAATCTCCAACTTTCATGTTTTACTTTGGTCCATTTGAAGAATATTTCACCAAGTTATGCTCACTTGAAATTTAGGGCAAAAACTTGCTAAAAATGGCATTTTCCATGACCAAGCTTGCACCAATTTTGCAAAACACCTCAAACCCTCATGATTATTGATCTTTGATCTTGCCAAACCTCTTTTAAAATTACAAGAACATCCCTTGGCTAGAAAAATGGGGTTGGACCCCTTGAAATCTCACAGTTGACTTTTCTAAGGCACAGTTGACCAGTTTCTTCATTTACAAGCAACTGAATAAATTCTTGACTTCCACAAGGAATTTTCTCACCAAATTTCATCCCTAGGATCCTCTTAACATGTAAAATACTTTTCCCAAATGAAATGGCCAAAGTCCTGAGGTTTTCATGCTTGAAACTCAAACCCTAATTTGGGATCATTGTGTAGGAGCTTTGCCCTAGCCTGGATTCCCTGATGGTCTTCCAACCTTCTGAGCTTTTGTAAATGAACTTGAACTTGTGAATGCAACATAGACCCCTCATAGGAATTGAACAAATCCATTGGGCCCCTTGTCATGGCTTGTGATGCCTCAAAATCCTCCACAGATGATCATATGCCTAATGCTAGGTCATGAAGATGTTATGCCTCATCTTTCCATGCTAGGATGCCAAGAATATGATATGTTCATGATGAATATGATGTGATATGATGCTTAAAAAGAAGAGAGCAAATTTGGGGTGTTACAGCTGCCCCTATTCAAACAACTGTTAATCTGAAAAGGACGGTAGCACGGGCTATCGACCGTTCAAGATAAACTGTGGTTGAATACCAAGAAGACCTGAAATTTGCACTCTGACGAAGAATGAAAAAACTGGGAAATAAACCCAACCAAATGGCGCTTTGGTAGCTGAAGCGGAGAAAAAGCAGACGAGCTTCTTCCAAGTTGAAACTAAAATCTGGAATCAGAAAACTTTGACAGACGAATCTTCTTCGAACAATCCTGTTATGCCAGGAGCTGGACATACGAGCCCTCATATACTTTGCAAGAACATGTGACTTGAGACAGACGAATCCCCTTCGGATATACCTGTTACGCCAGGACTGGGATGCACTAAAGTCTGTGGGATAGACATGCATAATCAAGGTAGACGAACACTCTTCATATATTATCCGTGAATATATGGTAAAAGATAGACGAGCCTTCTTCGAGCAAACCTGTTACGCCAGGTGCAACATTAACAAGTGGTGCTTGAGACAAACGAGCCTCCTTTGGATATACCTGTTACGCCAGGACCGGTAACCATTTTGACATTTATTCCCACAGTCAGGATTTTAAACCTCTTCAATACAGACGAGTATTGGATGATCATCAAGATAACACAAACGAGTGCCATAAGTCAATGATACAAACGGGTATCATATGACGATCTATGAAACACAGACGAGCGCTTCAGGCGATGATACAGACGAATATCAGCCACTGGTATAGACGAATACCAGAAATTCAAACACAGACGAGTATTTGGAGTAGCCATACAGACAAGAACCAAGGTGATCAGCAAATCCACACATACATGTAAACACCCCAAATTTTCCCTCACCCATTCACACCATGGCTTGTGACTCTTTTCATTTGCATAAGTTCAACCATAGCATCTCATATTGCATTTTTGTTTCACTGCATTAATTCAAAGCCATCTGCATCTAGGGTTTGTGATCTGAGCCATCCCTGGGCCATTTGAGCCACTCCAAAGGTCTTCAATCATCTCAATAGGGTCCATGTGTGTTCAAGCATCATATTATATCCTCACAAGGTCAAAGGAGTCAAAGAATCACAAGAACTGAGAAGGGCATGGAAGCAGAGCCAGGCTTAACTGCACAGATGACCTAGAATTAGGGTTTTGGTTTCAGAGGCCATAACTCCAATTTTTTTGGTCATTCTTGTTTCTATTGGTCTCCATATGTTATGAGGATCATGCATATCAATTTTCATGAAGAAATTCAATGGGGAAGGCATCTGATCAGGAGATGACTTCTTGAGCAAGTCAGTGCAAAATCAGGGCATCTGAGGCCCCCAATGACCCAACCAAAGAGGTTTCTCCATCATTTTGAATGTTTGTGATCTTTATTTGATCATAGAAGATGTTTGAAGTTCACAAAATTGAATAATTTCAAGCCATTTGCAAAGTTGCCTTTTTGGGAAAGTGACTTATAATGAAAACTTTCCATTTTGGGAAAGTTTTTCAACCTCCTCTTTTTGATTCAAAAATGCTTCAAATGGAAAAACTTTGGTCATGAAAGTTGTAGTTTGGATCCCCCATTTTCAAAAATTACAAGAACTCATTCTAATTCATTTTTTATCAAAAGTTATGGCCTTGCAAAGTTGGGAAAAATCATGAAATTTCACTTTTGCACCAAAGGGGGAAAGTTGCAAAACCTCATGCCAAGGCCAAATGTGACTTCAAACCAGCTTCTAATCATCACACAAACATAATTCATGGTCCATAATTCAAATTTGCCCAAAGAATTTCTCACTCTCATGCCTTGAAATCCAAGAATCATAAGCCATTTTTCATAAAAGTCACAAAGAGGGAAATCTTGCAAGAAGGGTTCCTATGATTTTGTTTGATCTCTAATCAATATCAAAGTGTCATAACAACATTATATGGTGCATTTTTCTGCATTTTTCCCAAGAGATGTCACATGTCCATGGCCAAAAATCACAAGATGCACAAAGTTGGAAATTGGCAAAACACATGCTATCTTGCAATCCAAGTGTTGCAGTCCATCATAAACCATCCAAGGGTCATCCTCAAACTCAACTGAGGCAATCCAAACACAAAAATCTTCTCTGCCATGGCCCATGCTTGAAGTACACCTAACATTGACTTTTTGGCCAATTGCCCCATGCCATTCCCACAGTGCATGTCAAGTCTTCTGACTCATTCCAATAGCTTAGGATTTGTATAAGGATCATAAAACACACCACACACAAGCCAGAAATCTCCCACAATCTAGCTTGCACAAAATCTGTCCAAAACTTCTCCTCTTCGAAACTCTTCACATAGCCTTCAAACTTCCATTTTTCTTTCACCAACAAGTCACAAATCATCCTCAGAACAAAACCCACCCCCTGAAACAGCTTGAAACATCACACACAAAGACCTCCATTTCTGCTACACCAGAACAAAACAGCCTCAACCAGTCATTATCAAAGCTTTCTAAGCTTCATTTCATCATCAGGGTGTTCAAAGAAGAGGGTTTGCACAAAGGGTAAGTCCAGAAAGCTCAGAACCAGAGAGTCTTCATCTCAGGTAACATGAAGAACTTTTTTCCCAAGAGCTAAGTTTTAAGTTCTTTTATGATTCTGCATGCTCCCCTGATCATGGGGATGTATTTACTTTTGAAAATAATTGTGAAACCATCAAGTATGATGTCTCTGAATATTTGCCCGTGTTTTACATTTTGCTTCGATTCATGCTTGTGAGGTGAAATAAATGAGTTTTAGATGAGGGTTTAGGTTTAGATTGATGAAAGGATCATTTTGGTGGAAAAATTTGGAGTTTGGTAACCTGTAGAAGAAACTAGGGTTTGTGCTTGCCGGAGAAGATGACCGGAACCACTGTTCCGGTCACCTGAAAGTGATTAATGATAATTAGGGTTTAGGGACGAGTTTGAATCTGGAGCGTGCGATCCTGCTTCCCGCATGTGAACCAATGGCCTGGATGGTCTCATTAAACCCTAATCTCATAATTAGTGTTAATTAATTAGGTTTAATTTTTAAAAAGGTCAGATGGCACCACAGCCTTAGGATTTGGCGCCAGTCAATTCGCGCGCTCTCCATTTGAATCTCAGCCTCAGGATTTGCTTACTTTTCCATTTATTTAGTTTTATTTCGTTTTAATTGTATTTAACTTCCACGAATTTTTAAAAATAGCAAAACATATTAAAAAATTCTGAAATTTTTTTGTCAAACCTTTTGTTAATTTTCAGAACCCAAAAATATTTTTATTTTCATTTTTTGCATTAAAAATCATTTTTAAATCATTTAAATGTTTATTTTTAATTAGCTAATGGAAATTAATTAATTAAAAATGCATTTAGGTATTTAAAAATCACAAAAAAATTCACATTGCATTTTAAAACATTTAGAAACATTATCAAACTCTCAAAACAAATTTCTTTTTGGTTCTTGACCTATTTTGACAATTTTCATTGGAATTAAAGTTGTTTAAAGGCAATATTTTGATCCTAACTTGAAAAAATTCATTCTGCCTAACCATGAAGAGTTTGATAATGGTTCTTCTTGCATTGCATCCTTCATAACATGTAATTTGTAGGGTAAAATTGGTTTGAATTTATCTTTCATTTTCAATTTAATGTGCATTTTTCCTTTTGAGGTGCTTTGAAACCCTAGTTGACTTAGGAAATTCATAACTTCCATTAGGTTAAAGGTTAGGTCCCCTCCTTTGGGCAGTGAACTTGTGTAGGGTTAGGGTTCCCTTGATCCCATTTTCAATTTTTTATCATGTCATTTGCTTCTGATTTTGAATTTTGTGTTGCATGTTATGCATAAACCCTAATTCTTGCCTTCATTTGCATCCATCTCTTATATGCTTGCATTCCATATGACATATAAGACATCTTAGGACATATTAGAATCATGTTTGATCATTGCATCATTCATTTTCCATGTTATATGCTCACTCCATTTCATAAACTTTCATGAATCTTTATGGTTCAAAGCATGCTTCATTTGCATCCTCATCCTTGTATGATCATCCTCAACCCTTGACATGTGTTTGCATCATCTCTTAGCATCATTAACATCATGATTGTGCTTCTGATTTTGGTTTGCATCTTTGCATTCATCTCATTTTCATTGCATTGCATTTCTTTTGCTAACTTTTCAGGTGGTAAGTTGTTTTGAGAAGTGAATTTGCCTTCACTTCTCACAATCTCTTCTTATCTCTCTTGCATCATTACTGCATTTTTATCTTTGTATTAGAGTGAGCTTGATCATTCATGTATCCTTATCACTTTCTTTCTTCAAGCAACTTGTCTTCTTAATTGAAGCAAGTTGTCTTGCTCTTTCTGCTTCTCCTCCTTTCATCTGCTTCTTCCTTGGTGACTTCTCTTGAAGATCTTTTGCAAACCTCATAAACCCTAGGAATAACCAAGCATGATCACAATTAGGGTTTGATTATCCCCCCATCTAGTTTTACCTTTGTGTCATCTTTGAGTCTTCTCTTCTCATCCCATAATCAAGGACTAAACCTTAAAGGTTTTAAGGCTTTATGATTAAGCTTATGCCTGCATCCTTCTATTAGGATGGAGTGTATAACTTTAATCCTAAGTGTTAAACCCTTAATGTGTTTAATTCCTTTAATCAATCCACTTAATAAATCATTAATACATCAAGCTTGTAACTTGGGCCTTGCATTAGGGTTCTAATTCTTCCTTAATTGGTTAAGAAGGACTAACCCTAGTGTTAATGGACAAGTCCCCCTCAAGTTGTCTTACAAACCATAAAAATCACTTCTTAATCTTATCATTAACTAAAATCCACTTTAATAAAGGCCTTGTTTTGTCATGAGGTTAATCCCTAACCATGGATTAAGTTGAGGAGCCTTCCTCAGCTTAAATGTTCTCATCTATTATCCTTCTATTAGGATGGTGTAATGGGTCCATTAAATCCTTGATTATGGCTTAAACTCATTACTTAACACTAAACAAAAACTCCAAAAAACATCTAAATAATTGCAAGTAGGTTAATGATCTTAATCCTACATCATGGTGATTAAGTGTGAGGTGTTTACTTCATGCTTAAGGTATTCTCATTACCCCTAATCAGAGGGAGGATGTGATGAGTTTACTAACCCTTGGTTTAGACTTAAGCTCATTAACTTATGACAAACATCAAAAAGCAATAAAAGATTGAAGACATCAAAAAACAAACAATAATCGTCTCCTCCGGGATTCTTTTCTCACCTCATTCACTCACAAACGAGAACTCGCTTCTTCCGTCTAATGCAAGACAGTTTGCACCTGAGCCAGACAGGTCATACACTTGAGCATAGACAAGTAAGCAGTTCGCAGGTCAATTCATCTTTTGGTCTCTTTGAGTCGAACTACGGTGTTCTGACTTCCTCATTGCACGAGAGGATACGTAGGCATAACTTAACGGTTATCGAACAAAAGTCTCTGTATATTCCCCCTCCTCCAGCATTACTCATAAAGCCTCATAGTCTTGAGCTCTATATTCTTTCTTTACACTGACACTTTTCTCACCTCACACTTCTTTTGCACTGACACTTGCATTCTTTCCAGCTTTGATACACAGATTGCACTGACAATACCCCTTTAAAACACAAATCTTTTAAGCGTGGATCTCGTCGAGTACGGCGGACAATCTGGGTGCTAATACCTTCCCAGGTTGTAACCAACCCCCTTTCTCAGTCTCTCTGGTTCGCAACCGTCTTATCCATCTTTTTTCTAGGTCTATGGAGCATTACCTTTCCTTCGGGATAAAAATGCCTAGCTGGCGACTCTATTCATTTCTCTCTCTTTCGCCGACCGTTCGCGTCTGTACCCCTTCTGACCAGGTGTCATTTGGTGGGAGCGACAGCTTGGCGACTCTGCTGGGGACCCTTATACTGTAACCAGGGCTTCTGGTTCTTTTTGTGGGTTCCTCCCAGCGCTTGTTTGATTTGTGTTTACTGGGGTGTTATGTGCTAATTGTGTTTGTTTATCTGCATTATTTATTTGCTTTATGTACAACTTTATTTATTGCTTTCTTTATAGTTTTACATATTTCATACTGTCATTATCATTGCTGGATCTGGCTTCTGTTTTGGTGGGTGGGGTTTCATTGAGAGTTTAAGGTCCTATACCTGGGATCTGAGTGACACCTAGGCTAGAGTGGTTCATGTTCTTTCCCATTCCATTTCGGTCTGGTGCGGGAATATGAAACACAGTTCAGATATGGGTTTCTTCTTGAGAACTCTGTGCTACAGATTTCCTGTAGTGCTAGGGCTATCTGGGAAGCCTGCTAAGTCTGGATGACCTTTTATTATGACCTTCAGAAGCTGAGGTGAATTAGAGGAGGATCTTTTATGGTTATTGTAAACACTGTACCTCCGGGTTAGGAGTGTTTACACTTCTCATAATTGGTCCAAGTTTGAGGATCCTTGTTCTAGAACACTACCTGTGAGGGGGTTGGGCTGTTTACAGGTTTGCAGGTACCATTGGCCACATCATACCCTGTTACTTGTTTTGTTTAAGAGTACCTCATTTTGGACATTTCTTGTGATTTAACCCTGGACATGTGACTCTTTATTTGAGTCCCCTACCCTGGTTACTGGATTTCTGAACCTTCATCTGGACCTTCTTTGAACATACATGGGATTGTATATCAGGACAGATAATCAGATCCAGCTTGATCACAAATCCTTGCATATCATTTGCATACATCATTATTTGCATCATTTAACATTTGTTTATTTGTTTTTCAGGGTATCCACATTATATCTGGTTTGGTTTTGACCCCTTCTTCTGCATAGACCTCTGCTTCATCAATTATCTGCTTCAGCTATTCTCATCATCACCAGCATCAGCCTGTCAGTGGCTCATCTCCAGTATCATCCTTGATCTTCATCAGCACCTATCTTCCTCCTCTTCAGTATTTATGACTACTCCCAGGAAGAGCAACATATCATACCATTTCTTTGAGCTTGTGTTGGCTGGCATCAGGCAAGTCCAGTCACTTATCACTACTGACCACATCCCATTGTTCAGGGAACACTATGGAGGTATCCTGGATATGGTTATGGACTTGGACCCTTCTCAGAGGAGCATGATCCACACATGCTTGCAGTTTTATGACCCTCCTTTGAGATGCTTCACATTCTCAGACTTTCAGTTAGGGCCTCTACTGGAAGAGTTTTCCTCATTGACTGGAGTACCTATCAGGGGTGGACTCCCTTTCAACCCAGAAATGACTTTTCCCAGCAATGGAGAAGTAGCAAAAGCACTGTACCTGGAGCCTGCCTTGATTGAACAAAGCATGACAACAAAAGTTGGAATCCCTGGTCTTCACTTGGACTTCTTGATTTCTCAGGCCATTCTAAAGGCTTCATTGGGAGAGTGGAGTGCAGTTTGTGCACTATTAGCCCTCAGCATATATGGGGTTATACTGTTTGCAGATGAGCCCAAATTTGTCAGCAAGAATGCCATTCACCTATTTCTTCTGAAGAACCCAGTACCCACATTGCTGGGAGATTTCTATTACTCCATTCATTAGAGGAATGAGAAACAAAGGGGGAAGTTAGTGAGATGTTGTGCTCCTTTGTTTCACACCTGGCTGCTCAGACACCTACCTAAATCAGATGCCTTCTTGAATCCTCACCAGCAGAAGAATTGGGCTAAGAGGCTCATTGCTTTGACTTCAGATGATATTAGGTGGTGCACCCAGAGCACCAAAGGCAAAGACATTATCACCAGCTGTGGGCAATACCCAAATGTGCCTCTGATAGGAGTAAAGGGTTGCATCAACTACAATCCTTTGCTGTTTAAGAGACAACTGGGCTATGCTTTGGTTCACCCTCCTAGAGTGCAAGATTTAGCTGAGACCCTGTATTGTGAAGTAAAACCTAATTCAGCTCTTGTCAGACAAGCATCCTGGGCTTGGGACAACATCCAGACAAAAGGGATGGCTATTCTTGGAAGGTGTAATAATGTTGCTTCAGCTCAGTACTATGGCTGGTCCCGTACTAGAGTTCAAATTACTGGAATGCCTTTCACCATTGAGGATATACCTGGACCATCTACAGCACAGCCAGCAGCAACTGTCAGCCTAGAAGAATTTGAGAAGCTGAAGGAAAGGAATAAGAATCTGTCTCAAGCTTTGAAGAAGACCCTTTGGGAAAGGAGTGATGGTCGTCTGGACATTGAGAGGTTGGAAAAGCTTAGGGTGGAGCATCTTGCCAAAATTGAGAAAACAGAGGACTACATCAGGAAAGCAAGGGCTGGAGAACAGATATTGAAGAATGCCTGTAAAGAAGCCAAGATTCAGAAGGCTAGGACTGAGCTCTATCTGCAAGAGAGTCAGGCTAGGTGGGTCAGGATCACTGAAGCTCGGACACAGGAAAACTAGAAAACTCAAGCCAAGATTGAACAGTTAGAGGCCAATGAAAAGAAGCTGCAGGAAGCTTTGTTGGAAGCCCAGAAGGAGATTTCAGAGTTGAAGCTTAGGGTAGGATTCAAGAGATCAAAGGACCAGGATAGGCACAAGAAGCTGACCACTGCCATTGCTACCAGGAACCTCCTCATTAGGACCATTACAGAGCACCCAGCTGGTCCAGTGACTGAGGCACTCCTGAAGGAGGTCAAGGAGGATGAGTTTGGACTGAATGTTTGACTTCTTTGCTTGTTGTTCATTTACATTTGATGTACTTTTCTCTTTTTGTATTTTGACCCTCTAGGGGCATGTGTTGTAAAACAAACTATGTATTTGTTCATCATTTGTAATATATTAGTTTGCTTTCATTGGGTTTCTTTTCTCAAGCAACATCAAGCATCTTCCTCGAGGTCTGGAAAGGTCAAAACCAAGAACCAAGCCGGATACCTTGGGAAACAAATAAGCATACTGCATTGCATACTAACCTTGTTTTGTTTTGTAGGTTTTGTTATTATTTGTTTCTAACTTTGTTGTGATCTCAGGAAACATTGCTCGTCGCCGAGTGTTCCGTGTCAACCGCACGCACCGGTACCCTACTCGCAACAACCTTCCTGGTATCCAAATGGATCAAGTACAGCAGGATCTGACTGAGGTCAGAACTCAGATGGCTAATGAAAGAGTGGAGATGAGGAACCAAATGGCTCAATTCATGGCTGTAATGACTGGCTTGGCCCAGAGTCAGGAAAGGTTAAGGGAACTAGTGGAAAGACAAACTCCCGAGGAACCTCACCTTGGAACTGGAGGAACAAGTAACAATGAGTGGGGCCAGCCTCATGTTAATCCACCAGTATTTGGACCCCATCTTGATCCAGAAGTCAATATCCCGAGAAATGTGCAAGGAAATACTGCTGGGGGAAGAATCTTGCAAGAGGATCCCCAAGAAGATCAGTTTACTGTTATGGGAGCTGGAGACGAAGTCTATGATAGGAGGTTGGATGAAATTGCTGAGAAGTTGAGATCTTTGGAGTCTCAGAATTCCTTGGGCTTCGATGTAATGGACATGGGGCTAGTGGATGGGGTGAGAATCCCCCACAAATTCAAACCCCCGTGCTTTGAGAAATACAATGGAACCTCTTGTCCACGAACTCACTTGCAGTCTTTCCTGGGAAGACTTAAAGCTTATACTATAGATGAGAAGCTGTGGATGTTTTACTTTGAAGACAGTCTGATTGGGGCTTCAAGAGAGTGGTATTCGCACTTGACCAGAGCTACCATTAGATGCTGGAAGGACTTAGCTGAAGCCTTCATCAGGAAATATCAATACAATCTGGACATGGCTCCTAACAGGACCCTCCTGATGGGAATGTCCCAGTCTTCCAGAGAAAGCTTCAGGGAATATGCCCAAAGGTGGAGACAACTTGCTGCTGCTGTCCAACCACCTATGTCGGAAAGAGAGATGGCCGACATGTTCATGAATACTCTGCAAGGAACATATATTGATAGACTGGCCGACATCATTTGTAATATATTAGTTTTGCTGACGTAGTTATAGCTGGGGAAAGGATTGAAAGCCTTTTAAAAATGGGCAAAATTTCTGACAGTGGTGCAAGTTCATCCAGTAATCCCAGGAAGCCTTTTGTGGGACCCCGAAGAGCCGGTGAGACCAATTCCATTCATGCAAGCAGGGGCAGACCTCAGTATCTTCACAGATCAGTAGCAGCTGTTACCATTCCAGCTCCGATTCCTCAACAATCAGCATATCCTCAACAACAACAACCACAATATCAACAACAAATCCAGTATCCACAACAGAGAACCTATAACAACAACAATAGAAACCAACAACAGCGACCCTTCCAACAAACACCATCACAGGCAAACAGGGTAATTGACCCAATCCCAATGTCGTATGCTGCACTTTTGCCACACCTCCTGAAGCTCAACTTGGTTGAGTTAAGGACGTTGGCACCACCAGATCCCTTCAATTTCCCAAAGAATTATGATATCAACGCCAGGTGTGCTTTCCACTCCAATGCACCTGGTCATAATACTGAAACATGCAGGGCCTTACAAATGAAAGTCCAAGATCTGGTGGATTCTAAAGCCCTCAACTTTGCACCTCCCCCGAATGTCAACAGAAATCCTATGCCTAATCATGGCGGGCCGAGGATTAATGCCATTGAGGAAGACAAACCATCTACCTTGATCACCAGTGTTGCACAAATTCGAACACCTTTGGTCGAAATTAAAGCTCAGCTTTTAGAATGCCAAGTGTTCCCCGGGTGTGAGCTCGGCTGTGGGTATTGCAACATTGCAGTCAATGGGTGTGAAAGGCTGAGAAGCAGCATAGATGGTCTTATTAAGGATGGTATCCTTCAGATTTCAACAACGGCGCCTACAAATCCAGCAATTCCTTTAACAACAATTCCTGATTCTTCTACAACAGCAGCAACAATCATTCCTACCGATTCATCAATATCATCAGCAATGGCTCCGTCCATGACCTCAACAAGTCAAAATTCAACAACCATTTCTTCAACAACATCAGCATTCACTTTATTAGCAGAATCTTGTACAACGCCAGCAAAAGTCAATGAAGATGTCTCAGCAGTTACAATCTACTATGACCCATCAGAGGTTCCTCCCAGCAGCAATTTCCAACAACAAACCATGGCACCTCCCGCCAGATCACCAGTCACAATTTACTTTGATCCGCACACCATTACAGTACCCTCCTCTGCAGCAGTCAGTCCAGTTACCATTACGGTACCTGGACCAGTTCCTTATGAAAGCAGTAATGCCATACCTTGGCATTATGGCTCTGATCTCTACTACAACGGGGAGAAAATCACTCTGGATCCATCAACCTCTTCTCCACAAATTGATAATGTTGGGGGAGGCGGAGACTTCACCAGAAGCGGACGCCTTTTTGCCTCACAAACACAAAGACCTAATGTTGAAGCAGAGGCTGCTGCCAAAGCAAAAGGAAAGAGCGTGGTGCCTGAAGAGCCGACTGCAAAAGAAACTTAGAAGACATCTTTTGAACAAGATGTAGATGAGTTTATGAGAATCATAAAAAGAAGTGATTACAAGGTGGTGGATCAGCTTCACCAAACTCCCTCAAAAATCTCCATTTTATCACTGTTGATGTGTTCTGAAGCTCACAGGAACGCACTATTGAAAGTCCTGCACGCAGCGTACGTGCCGGAGGAGATTACTGTTAATCAACTAGAAACTGTGGTTGCGAATGTCAATACCAGTCATGGACTGGGTTTTACCAATGCTGACTTAACAACAGAGGGACGTAACCACAACAAGGCTTTACATATCACCTTGGAATGCAAGGGTGCTGTTCTATCTCATGTACTGGTGGACACTGGGTCATCGCTCAATGTTCTACCAAAGAAAGCCTTGGTGAAGCTGGAGTATGATGGCTTGGCATTGCGTCCGAGTAATTTGGTGGTGAGAGCTTTTGATGGCTCTAAAAGATCAGTGCTTGGGGAGATTGATCTGCCTGTGATGATTGGCCCGCAGACTTTTAAAACTACCTTCTTTGTGATGGACATATAGCCGGCCTACAGCTGTCTGTTGGGTAGACCCTGGATCCACGCCGCTAGTTCTGTTACGTCTACCCTTCACCAGAAGTTAAAATTCGAGTGGGAAGGCCAAATCATCACCATCTGTGGGGAGGAGGACATCTTTGTTAGCCAGCTGGCTACGTATAAGTACATTGAAATGGACGGAGAGATCCATGAAACCATGAGCCAAGGGTTTGAGGCCTTGAACATTAATGAAGCATCTGCTGTACTGGGAACTTCCATAACATCATACCAGCAAGCCCGGAAGGTTGTTGAGGAAGGTACCGCCCAAGGCTGGGGCAAGCTGTTGCCCGTGGAGAAGAAAGAAGACCGATTTGGGTTGGGTTACAAACCAACTCAACAAGATCAATCAGAGGCTGAAAAGGAGCCCAAGTTTGTCAGCGGGGGAATGCTCACCCCAAATGCTGTGAACAATTTGGAAGATGAGTCAGAAGATGAGCGCAACCTGGAAAGCTGGATACGTCCAAGGACCCTGGGGAGCCGTGTCTCAAACTGGTCTTCCCAGGAAATTATAAGGGTTACTCCTGCAGAGTAATTATTATTTCCTGTATTTTAAAGCATGCATCAAGTCTTGCATCTTGCCCAAGGTGTCAAGACTCATTTTGTAATCGGGCCATCTTGTATTTTGTGAAAAGATTAAATTAATGAATATCAGGACATCTTTTGCAAATGAGTCTTTTCTTTTTCGCTCACTGTTTTTCATTTTTCACTTTTTGTACAAAAATAAAATGGCAATGTTTTTCAAAATAAATAACTTCATTTCCACTTTTTCTAAATAAGATAAAACCGATCACTAAAATAAACAAATCTAAACCCTTGCAGAAAGTGCCCTCCAGACTGCATCGACAATAACACTGCCATGACTTCGTATGACTTTGACAATCCAATCAATCAAGCTGATGAAGGGGTTGAAGAAGATTATGAGCTACCTGAAGAGCTAGCTAGGTTGTTGAGAAAAGAGGAGAAGGTTATCACTCCTCATCAGGAGGAGGTCGAAACGGTTAATCTTGGTACAGAAGAAGAAGTGAAAGAAGTCAAGATCGGGGCCTGCTTACAAGATTCAGTGAAAGAGCAACTGATTGCCATGCTTCGAGAATATGTGGATATTTTTGCTTGGTCTTATCAGGATATGCCAGGGTTGGACACCGACATTGTCATGCACAAGCTGCCGCTGAAAGAAGACTGCCCGCCAGTAAAGCAGAAGTTGCACTGTACTCGCCCAGATATGGAAATGAAGATAAAAGAAGAGGTACAAAAGCAATGGGACGTCGGTTTCCTTGTTGTGACTAGCTATCCGCCATGGGTTGCTAATATTGTACCTGTGCCTAAGAAAGACAGCAAGGTGAGGATGTGTGTGGATTACCGGGATCTGAACAGAGCCAGCCCGAAAGATGACTTCCCTTTACCTCACATTGATGTATTGGTTGATAATACGGCTCAGTTCTCGGTGTTCTCCTTCATGGATGGATTTTCAGGATACAATCAGATCAAAATGTCACCTGAGGACATGGAGAAGACAACCTTTATCACACCCTGGGGCACGTTCTGTTATAAGGTGATGCCATTTGGACTGAAGAATGCGGGTGCTACTTATCAACGGGCTATGGTAACATTGTTCCATGACATGATCCACAAAGAAATTGAATGTTATATGGATGACATGATTGCCAAGTCCTTCACAGAAGAAGACCACCTGGTGAATCTGTTAAAGTTATTCAAGCGTCTGAGGAAGTACCAGTTGAAGTTAAACCCCAACAAATGCACATTCGGGGTGCGATCCGGTAAGCTGCTGGGATTTATTGTAAGTGAAAAAGGGATTGAAGTTAACCCTGATAAAGTTAAAGCCATTCAAGAAATGCCTGCACCGAAGTCTGAAAAAGAAGTTCGGGGGTTCTTAGGTAGATTGAACTACATTTCACGGTTCATATCTCACCTAACGGCGACCTGTGAACCTCTGTTCAAGCTGTTAAGAAAAGAACAAACGGTCAGGTGGAATGAAGACTGCCAAAGGGCTTTTGACAAAATCAAGGAATACTTACAGGAGCCTCCAATCCTTATGCCTCCAGTTGAAGGAAGACCTCTAATCATGTACTTGACAGTATTAGAAGAGTCAATGGGGTGTGTGTTGGGCCAGCATGACGAGTCTGGTCGAAAAGAGTATGCAATATACTACCTAAGCAAAAAGTTTACCGACTGTGAACAACGGTATTCACTGCTTGAGAAAACTTGCTGTGCTTTAGCGTGGGCTGCTCGCTGACTGAGGCAGTATATGTTGACCCACACCACTTTATTGATCTCCAAGATGGACCCAGTTAAGTACATATTTGAGAAGCCAGCTCTTACCGGGCGGGTTGCAAGATGGCAAATGATCCTCACAGAATATGACATTCAGTACACATCCCAAAATGCCATCAAGGGCAATGTGTTGTCTGATTACCTTGCTGAGCAACCCATTGATGATTACCAGCCTATGAGATTTGACTTCCCTGATGAAGACATCATGTTCATAAGAGCAAAAGATCACGAAGAGCCTATTCACACTGAAGGGCCTGACCCAGAAGAAGAATGGACTATGATGTTTGATGGGGCTGTTAATATAAATGGTTGTGGTGTTGGTGCAGTACTCATTACACCTAAGGGAGTTCACATGCCTTTCTCGGCAAAACTCACCTTTAACTGCACTAACAACGAAGCTGAATACGAAGCTTGTATTATGGGTCTTGAGGAAGCCATTGACCTTAGGATCAAAACTTTGACTGTGTTCGGAGATTCAGCTCTGGTAATTAATCAAACCAACGGCAAATGGTACACTCACCAGGATCATCTGATACCTTATCAGGATTATACAAGGAGGTTGTTGACTTTCTTCACAACAGTCAAGCTTGAGTATATCCCTCGAGACGAGAATCAGTTTACAGACGCTTTGGCTACCATTTCATCCATGATCAAAGTTCAAGCTGCCAACTTTGTGCCTCGGATTTCAGTGTCCAGACTTGACAGACCGGCATATGTATTCTCCGCAGATGTTGTCAAAGATGACAAGCCTTGGTTCCATGACATTAAGTGTTTCTTGGAGGATCAAACATACCCACCTGGGGCATCATCCAATGATAAGAAGACATTAAGAAGGCTAGCTGGTAGTTTCTTCCTGAATACTGATGGTTCCTTGTACAAGCGGAACTTTGATATGGTACTTCTCAGATGTGTTGATAAGGCAGAAGCAGACTTGTTGATGCATGAGGAACATGAAGGATCCTTTGGTACCCATGCAGGAGGGCATGCAATGGCTAAAAAGTTGTTAAGATCAGGCTACTACTGGATCACAATGGATGCAGACTGTTGTGCTTATGCCAGAAAATGTCATAAATGCCAGATTTATGCGGATAAAGTGCATGTGCCTCCAAATCCTCTGAACGTGATGTCTTCACCCTGGCCCTTTGCCATGTGGGGCATTGATATGATTGGCAAGATTGAACCAACTGCTTCAAACGACCACAGATTCATCCTGGTTGCTATTGACTATTTTACCAAGTGGGTTGAAGCGGCTTCTTATGTAAATGTTACAAGGCAAGTGGTAGCCCGATTTCTGAAGAGAGATATCATCTGTCGGTATGGAGTGCCCGAGCGAATCATTACTGATAATGGTTCCAACTTAAACAACAAAATGATGGTAGAACTGTGCCGGGACTTCAAGATCCAACACCACAATTCTTCTCCTTACAGGCCAAAGATGAACGGCGTTGTAGAAGCAGCTAACAAGAATATCAAGAAGATTGTACAGAAGATGGTATTCACATACAAAGATTGGCATGAAATGCTACCATTTGCCTTACATGGGTACCGTACGTCAATCAGAACATCCACTAGGGCAACACCATATCAGCTTGTGAATGGTATGGAGGCAGTCCTACCTGTTGAAGTTGAATTACCCTCCTTACGGGTACTAATGGATGTTAAGCTAAGTGAAGCAGAGTGGGTCCGATCCCGATACGAACAACTGAGTCTGATCGAAGAAAAGAGATTAGCTGCAATCTGTCATGGGCAGTTATATCAGAAGAGAATGAAGAAAGCCTTCGATCAGAAAGTCAGGCTTCGAGAGTACCAAGCAAAAGATCTTGTGCTGAAAAGACTCCTCCCTCCTCATACAGACCACAGGGGCAAGTGGACTCCGAATTATGATGGGCCATTCATAGTAAAGAAAGTTTTCTCAGGTGGAGCTCTGATGCTCAGTACTATGGATGGTGAAGACTTCCTGTCCCCTGTGAATTCAGATGCAGTTAAAAAATACTTCGCATAAAGATGACCCGCTGGACATAAAAACAGAATGTAAGTCCAGGCAAAAATAGGGCATCCCGGCGAGTCAAAAACAGAATAAAAGACTCGGGCAAAAATAAGGGAAAATAAATAAAAGATGTACACCCGCTGAGTTGAAAAGCCGCATTGGACAACTCAGGAAAAAATGGGTATCCCGGTGGATTGAAAACCCGAAAGGGCGATCCACGCAAAATAAGGGAATAAGCGAACAACTGCATTCTGAATTCATCTGTATCACGTGCAACATGGCAAGCTTCAAAAGTTTAAAGCGTCTGTCAGAATCAGCTTTCTTCAGAAAGCAAGATAAGAAGAACGTCAATGTCATACGAGTCATAGCAAAAGGGAAGCTCCCAGAAGCGTCATCAACGTTGCCAACACCTTTTTGTTTCTCAAATTTGTAACGATTTCCTCATTTCAGGAGATTTGTTTCTATGATTGTATCTTGCCAATTCAGGGCACACAAATTAATAAAATCAGATTTTCGGCCACACAATGTCTCGTACTCTTTTATTTGCAAAATGTCTGATGTCACTAATATATTGGTCGCATAAATACAGATGCGTTTTTCTTGAAATACGTGCTTATAGGAAATATGCTTACTCCCGGGAGTGTCTAAACTCTTATGATGGAATCCGGTAGAGGATACCTCGGGATACTTGTACGTTTCTTTGTCATACAGGATTGCAGGTGTTCAAAGCGCAACATGGGGTACGAAAAACAACTCCCCAGCAAGCTGTCAAATCATTATCTACTCAGTCTACCTTCCAATTAGCACCGGAGGTGCTTTCTCCCCAGCTGAGTTTCCAGTCATCATTCCTCCTCAACCAGGTGACAGACAAGGAACCATCTCCCCGCAGAGTTTCAGCCTCTATCCAGAAGAGCAATGCCTGAAGATATCACAACAGAGTGACGAAAGCTTCTACGGACCCCAGCTGGGTCCCTCATTACCAAGATAGGTTTATCAATGACCTACTTCCCCATGCAGAGTCATATATGTCAGATCTACCAATGATCTCGTCCCCAGCGGGGATATCCACTTCAAGCAGATCAGCCGGAGATCTTCACAGCAATGGGATCCGAATCCCGGATCGGTATCTTCGCATAATCATAGCATTCGCATCATATTTTCCCCCAGAGCGTAGCATTCCGTCCAATACGGAGCATTACGGCAAAAATCAAACATATTGCATAAATCATGAGCCATGACACCCCATCGACAATATACAAAATACTTCCCAAACTCCCTGGCAGAAAGCCAAAGCATCCTCATACAAATACATACTCCTGTCATCATTCCCCAGTAAAGTCGCCCGATTGTTCTTTACAGACAGATACATATATGTATACACTTCCCTGACACCCGTCCGTGTCACCTTCCCCAGCACATTTGCCTAAACACTTTGTAAACCAAATACTTGTTTATAATACACTTCTTCCGACACCCGTCTGTATCGTGCTCTCCACAGCAAGTTGGACACTCGTCGATGTCTCACTCATCGCTTTTTACTCATACAGATAATCGTCCGTATCTTGTATACATCACTTAAATCCCCTCAGAGTCAGCACTCGTCCGTGTTCTTTGTTAACTAGTTGGTACTCGTCCGTATCATCATCTCTGAACATGCATCAAGCGTTTGTTTCTACTGATACTCGTCTGTATCATAGTCTAAAGGATGCTCGTCCGTATCTTTAATCTATACACCGTGTCAGACACTTATGCCTTTGTTTTCTTGAAATTAGATACTCGTCTGTGTCTACCATTCCCAAGAAGAATTCCCAACAAATCTTGATAAACCATGTCCTCTCTATCCGACATTCGTCCTATGTCATGATATTTTCGACAGCCGTACCCTACCGGGTGATCGTCCTTCACCTTTTTGATGACCGTCCTTTATCATCCCCAGCGGAGTCTCTATTCATTAGAGCCCCTTCCTATCCGACATTCGTCATATGTCGTGATTTCTTTTTTTAGCAACCGTCCCCTGCTAGGTGATCGTCCTTCACCTCTTGATGATCGTCCTTCATCATTTTATCCGATGGTCGTCCCCATCGTTGATCTTGTTATCTGACATTCGTCCTATGTCATGATGAACCCCAAGAGCAGCCGTACCCTGCTAGGTGATCGTCCTTCACCTCTTGATGATCGTCCTTCATCATGCTTATCCGATGGCCGTCCCCATCGTCAGCTTTTTTCTATCCGACATTCGTCCTATGTCGTGATATTTTCGGCAGCCGTACCCTGCCAGGTGATCGTCCTTCACCTTGGATGACCGTCCCTCATCCTTTCCCCCAACAAAGCAGTCGTCCCCTGCTAAGTGATCGTCCTTCACCTTTGATGACCGTTCATCATCATTATTTTCTTCAACCCAGTGGTCGTCCCCATCATTTACCTTCAATCCCCAGAGAGTCTTTACTTGATGGTCGTCCCCATCATGATACCTTTGTCTCCCCAGCATGTCGGCCGTCCCCGTCATCCCTTTTTCCAGCAGTCGTCCTCTGCTCGAAGGTCGTCCTCCGTCACCTGCACTTTATATTCATACTTTACTTCCTTTTATGATCTATATCACTTTTCTTCTTCATTTCAGTGAGTGCAAATTTTGGACTGTCTTTGGTATTCAACCACAAGTTACCTTGTTTGCCTGTTAAGCCGATGCTTACATCCTGCACAGCTAACTCATGTTTGAATAGGGGCAGCTGTAAACACCCCAAATTTTCCCTCACCCATTCACACCATGGC
Source organism: Lathyrus aphaca (assembly GCA_963966055.1). Taxonomy (NCBI): domain Eukaryota; kingdom Viridiplantae; phylum Streptophyta; class Magnoliopsida; order Fabales; family Fabaceae; genus Lathyrus; species Lathyrus aphaca. The sequence goes on from OZ014525.1 coordinate 28,173,887, forward strand.
TTGTGACTCTTTTCATTTGCATAAGTTCAACCATAGCATCTCATATTGCATTTTTGTTTCACTGCATTAATTCAAAGCCATTTGCATCTAGGGTTTGTGATCTGAGCCATCCCTGGGCCATTTGAGCCACTCCAAAGGTCTTCAATCATATCAAGAGGGTCCATGTGTTTTCAAGCATCATATTATATCCTCACAAGGTCAAAGTAGTCAAAGAATCACAAGAATTGAGAAGGGCATGGAAGCAGAGCCAGGCTTAACTGCACAGATGACCTAGAATTAGGGTTTTGGTTTCAGAGGCCATAACTCCAATTTTTTTGGTCATTCTTGTTTCTATTGGTCTCCATATGTTATGAGGATCATGCATATCAATTTTCATGAAGAAATTCAATGGGGAAGGCATCTGATCAGGAGATGACTTCTTGAGCAAGTCAGTGCAAAATCAGGGCATCTGAGGCCCCCAATGACCCAACCAAAGAGGTTTCTCCATCATTTTGAATGTTTGTGATCTTTATTTGATCATAGAAGATGTTAGAAGTTCACAAAATTGAAGAATTTCAAGCCATTTGCAAAGTTGCCTTTTTGGGAAAGTGACTTATAATGAAAACTTGCCATTTTGGGAAAGTTTTTCAACCTCCTCTTTTTTATCCAAAAATGCTTCAAATGGAAAAACTTTGGTCATGAAAGTTGTAGTTTGGATCCCCCCATTTTCAAAAAGTACAAGAACTCATTCTAATTCATTTGCAAGAAGGGTTCCTATGATTTTGTTTGATCTCTAATCAATATCAAAGTGTCATAACAACATTATATGGTGCATTTTTCTGCATTTTTCCCAAGAGATGTCACATGTCCATGGCCAAAAATCACAAGATGCACAAAGTTGGAAATTGGAAAAACACATGCTATCTTGCAATCCAAGTGTTGCAGTCCTTCATAAACCATCCAAGGGTCATCCTCAAACTCAGCTGAGGCAATCCAAACACATAAATCTTCTCTGCCATGGCCCATGCTTGAAGTACACCTAACATTGACTTTTTGGCCAATTGCCCCATGCCATTCCCACAGTGCATGTCAAGTCTTCTGACTCATTCCAATAGCTTAGGATTTGTATAAGGATCATAAAACACACCACACACAAGCCAGAAATCTCCCACAATCTAGCTTGCACAAAATCTGTCCAAAACTTCTCCTCTTCGAAACTCTTCACATAGCCTTCAAACTTCCATTTTTCTTTCACCAACAAGTCACAAATCATCCTCAGAACAAAACCCACCCCCTGAAACAGCTTGAAACATCACACACAAAGACCTCCATTTCTGCTACACTAGAACAAAACAGCCTCAACCAGTCATTATCAAAGCTTTCTAAGCTTCATTTCATCAACATGGTGTTCAAAGAAGAGGGTTTACACAAAGGTTAACTCCAGAAAGCTCAGAACCAGAGAGTCTTCATCTCAGGTAACATGAAGAACTTTTTTCCCAGGAGCTAAGTTTTAAGTTCTTTTATGATTCTGCATGCTCCCCTGATCATGGGGATGTATTTACTTTTTAAAATAATTGTGAAACCATCATGTATGATGTCTCTGAATATTTGCCCATATTTTACATTTTGCTTCGATTCATGCTTGTGAGGTGAAATAAATGAGTTTTAGATGAGGGTTTAGGTTTAGATTGATGAAAGGATCATTTTGGTGGAAGAAATTTGGAGTTTGGTAACATGTAGAAGAAACTAGGGTTTGTGCTTGCCGGAGAAGATGACCGAAACCACTGTTCCGGTCATCTGAAAGTGATTAATGATAATTAGGGTTTAGGGACGAGTTTGAATCTGGAGCGTGCGATCCTGCTTCCCGCATGTGAACCAATGGCCTGGATGGTCTCATTAAACCCTAATCTCATAATTAGTGTTAATTAATTAGGTTTAATTTTTAAAAAGGTCAGATGGCACCACAGCCTTAGGATCTGGCGCCAGTCAATTCGCGCGCTCTCCATTTGAATCTCAGCCTCAGGATTTGCTTACTTTTCCATTTATTTAGTTTTATTTCATTTTAATTGTATTTAACTTCCACGATTTTTTAAAAATAGCAAAACATATTAAAAAATTCTGAAAATTTTTGTCAAACCTTTTGTTAATTTTCAGAACCCAAAAATATTTTTATTTTCATTTTTTGCATTAAAAATCATTTTTAAATCATTTAAATGTTTATTTTTAATTAGCTAATGGAAATTAATTAATTAAAAATGCATTTAGGTATTTAAAAATCACAAAAAAATTCACATTGCATTTTAAAACATTTAGAAACATTATCAAACTCTCAAAACAAATTTCATTTTGGTTCTTGACCTATTTTGACAATTTTCATTGGAATTAAAGTTGTTTAAAGGCAATATTTTGATCCTAACTTGAAAAAATTCATTCTGCCTAACCATGATGAGTTTGATAATGGTTCTTCTTGCATTGCATCCTTCATAGCATGTAGTTTTTAGGGTAAAATTGGTTTGAATTTATCTTTCATTTTCAATTTAATGTGCATTTTTCCTTTTGACGTGCTTTGAAACCCTAGTTGACTTAGGAAATTCATAACTTCCATTAGGTTAAAGGTTAGGTCCCCTCCTTTGGGCAGTGAACTTGTGTAGGGTTAGGGTTCCCTTGATCCCATTTTCAATTTTTTATCATGTCATTTGCTTCTGATTTTGAATTTTGTGATGTATGTTATGCATAAACCCTAATTCTTGCCTTCATTTGCATCCATCTCTTATATGCTTGCATTCCATATGACATATAAGACATCTTAGGACATATTAGAATCATTTTTGATCATTGCATCATTCATTTGCCATGTTATATGCTCACTCCATTTCATAAACTTTCATGAATCTTTATGGTTCAAAGCATGCTTCATTTGCATCCTCATCCTTGTATGATCATCCTCAACCCTTGACATGTGTTTGCATCATCTCTTAGCATCATTAACATCATGATTTTGCTTCTGATTTTGGTTTGCATCTTTTCATTAATCTCATTTTCATTGCATTGCATTTCTTTTGCTAACTTTTCAGGTGGTAAGTTGTTTTGAGAAGTGAATTTGCCTTCACTTCTCACAAACTCTTCTTATCTCTCTTGCATCATTACTGCATTTTTATCTTTGTATTAGAGTGAGCTTGCTCATTCATGTATCCTTCTAACTTTCTTTCTTCAAGCAACTTGTCTTCTTAATTGAAGCAAGTTGTCTTGCTCTTTCTGCTTTTCCTCCTTTCATCTGCTTCTTCCTTGGTGACTTCTCCTGAAGATCTTTTGCAAACCTCATAAACCCTAGGAACAACCAAGCATGATCACAATTAGGGTTTGATTAGCCCCCCATCTAGTTTTACCTTTGTGTCATCTTTGAGTCTTCTCTTCTCATCCCATAATCAAGGACTAAACCTTAAAGGTTTTAAGGCTTTGTGATTAAGCTTATGCCTGCATCCTTCTATTAGGATGGAGTGTATAACTTTAATCCTAAGTGTTAAACCCTTAATGTGTTTAATTCCTTTAATCAATCCACTTAATAAATCATTAAGACATCAAGCTTGTAACTTGGGCCTTGCATTAGGGTTCTAATTCTTCCTTAATTGGTTAAGAAGGACTAACCCTAGTGTTAATGGACAAGTCCCCCTCAAGTTGTCTTACAAACCATAAAAATCACTTCTTAATCTTATCATTAACTAAAATCCACTTTAATAAAGGCCTTGTTTTGTCATGAGGTTAATCCCTAACCATGGATTAAGTTGAGGAGCCTTCCTCAGCTTAAATGTTCTCATCTATTATCCTTCTATTAGGATGGTGTAATGGGTCCATTAAATCCTTGATTATGGCTTAAACTCATTACTTAACACTAAACAAAAACTCCAAAAAACATCTAAATAATTGCAAGTAGGTTAATGATCTTAATCCTACATCATGGTGATTAAGTGTGAGGTGTTTACTTCATGCTTAAGGTATTCTCATTACCCCTAATCAGAGGGAGGATGTGATGAGTTTACTAACCCTTGGTTTAGACTTAAGCTCATTAACTTAAGCTCATTAACTTATGACAAACATCAAAAAGCAATAAAAGATTGAAAACATCAAAAAACAAACAATAATCGTCTCCTCCGGGATTCTTTTCTCACCTCATTCACTCACAAACGAGAACTCGCTTCTTCCGTCTAATGCAAGACAGTTTGCACCTGAGCCAGACATGTCATACACTTGAGCATAGACAAGTAAGCAGTTCACAGGTCAATTCATCTTTTGGTCTCTTTGAGTCGAACTACGGTGTTCTGACTTCCTCATTGCACGAGAGGATACGTAGGCATAACTTAACGGTTATCGAACAAAAGTCTCTGTATATTCCCCTTCCTCCAGAATTACTCATAAAGCCTCATAGTCTTGAGCTCTGTATTCTTTCTTTACACTGACACTTTTCTCACCTCACACTTCTTTTGCACTGACACTTGCATTCTTTCCAGCTTTGATACACAGATTGCACTGACACTACCCCTTTAAAACACAAATCTTTTAAGCGTGGATCCCGTCGAGTACGGCAGACAATCTGGGTGCTAATACCTTCCCAGGTTGTAACCAACCCCCTTTCTCAGTCTCTCTGGTTCGCAACCGTCTTATCCATCTTTTTTCTAGGTCTATACAACATTACCTTTCCTTCGGGATAAAAATGCCTAGCTGGCGACTCTATTCATTTCTCTCTCTTTCGCCGACCGTTCGCGTCTGTACCCCTTCTGACCAGGTGTCATTTGGTGGGAGCTACAATACAGATATAAGCTAACACAGACGAGTGTTGCGGATGATACAGACGAGTATCCAAATAATGCAGACGAGCTTCAAACAGATAATAAACACAGACGAGTGTCGGAGAATGCAGACGAGCAATAAATATCAAACACAGACGAATGTTGGGGAAGTGTAGATGAGCAATAAATCTCAAACACAGACGAGTGTGAGGGATGATACAGACGAGTATCAAAACAGATAACAAACACAGACGAGTGCCGTAGAATGCAGACGAGCAATACATATATTAGATACCAAACACAAACGAGTGTTGGGAAGTGCAGACGAGCAATAACAAAGTAATCATGGGCCACTGCCGGGGAAAAGCAAACGAGCAATACCAAAGTGACAACACAGACGAGTATTGAGAAATGCAGACGAGCGGCAATGAAATATGAACACAGACGAGTGCTGGAGAATGTTTCCCTAATGGATGGGAAGATACTTCCTCCTTAATCTTCACTGTTGGTGACAAGAGTTTTAACAGATAAACTCTGTGGGGAATGGGCCTCCCACTGCTTGCTGGGTATACTCCACTGGGGAAGATAAACTGCTTGGGCTACCTGCCAAGACTTAACTGGGGAAAATTTCGCTTGGGAGAATGTGACGCCATCCTGCAAAACCTGCAACAACAGAAAACACAAGTGTGCCCCGGGGACTTGCATTGTTTGATTTGTTCATCCATCGTCACCCGACACTCAAAGGAGATTTCAAATATTTCCCTGCAATGTCATTTTTCTTAAAATTATCACCATGTTTTAAATGCAATGCTATTTTTGCCAAAAATTCAGGACATTTTGCAAACAAAAATAAACACAACACAACTTTTTGACTGAATATTCTTTTATTGAAAGGCCTCTGAATAGGAAAAGTTTTTACATCAGGAAGCAACCACCTGGAAAGAGGTAGCCACCATAAAATTGAGAAAATAAACTATCCTAATGGCAATGGACACGACATCCTAATGAGTTCCCTTTCTGCTATGACCAACATGTCTTCAAAACTCTCCATTCTTGCCTTTGCTTTCTGAGAAGATGAGGGGACCGATTCCTATCCTTCTGATATTGTCAGGTTGTACGAAACGATGATTTGGTTCAGATTACTCGGATCGCAGTTGTTCGCTTATTCCCTTGTTTTGCGTGGGTCGCCCTTTCGGGTTTTCAATCCACTGGGATACCCTTTTTTTCCTGAGCTGTCCGATGTGGCTTTTCAATTCAGCGGGTGTACATTTTTTTATATTTATTTTCCCTAACTTTTTCCCAAGCTTTTTATTCTGTTTTTAGCTCGCCAGGATGCCCTTTTCTTGCCTGGACTTTAATTCTGTTTTTGTGTCCAGCGGGTCTTTTTATGCGAAGTATTTTTTAACTGCGTCTGAGTTAACAGGGGATTGGAAATCTTCTCCATCCATAGTGGTGAGCATCAGTGCTCCTCCCGAGAAAACTTTCTTCACTATGAATGGGCCTTCGTAGTTTGGGGTCCACTTGCCCCTGTGATCTGAACCTGGAGGAACAATCCTCTTGAGTACAAGTTCTCCTACTTGATACTCCTGAGTACGTACTCGTTGGTCGAATGCTCGCTTCATTCTCCTCTGATAAAGCTGACCATGACAGATAGCCGCTAATCTCTTTTCCTCAATTAGACATAGCTGATTGTAACGAGCACGCACCCATTTAGCCTCATCAAGCTTCACATCCATCATCACACATAATGAAGGAATCTCCACTTCAATAGGCAAAACTGCCTCCATACCATATACCAATGAAAAGGGAGTTGCCCTAGTTGACGTCCTGACTGACGTTCGATACCCATGCAGCGCAAATGGTAACATCTCATGCCAATCTTTGTAGGTGACAACCATCTTTTGCACAATCTTCTTGATATTCTTGTTTGCTGCCTCTACCGCACCATTCATCTTTGGTCGGTAAGGAGAAGAATTGTGATGTTGAATCTTGAAGTCCCGACACAACTCTGCCATCATCTTGTTGTTTAAGTTAGAACCATTGTCAGTAATGATCCTTTCGGGCACTCCGTATCTGCAAATGATGTCTCTTTTCAAAAATCTGGCCACCATTTGACGAGTGACATTAGCATAAGATACTGCCTCAACCCACTTAGTGAAATAATCAATCGCGACCAAGATGAAGCGATGACCATTTGAAGCAGCAGGCTCTATCTTCCCGATCATGTTAATGCCCCACATAGAAAAGGGCCAAGGAGATGACATGATGTTGAGCGGGCTTGGAGGAATATGCACCTTGTCTGCATAGATTTGGCACTTGTGGCATTTACGGGCGTACGAGCAACAGTCTGCATCTATTGTCATCCAGTAATACCCCGATCTCAGCAATTTCTTTTCCATAGCATGCCCTCTTGCATGAGTACCGAAAGATCCCTCGTGGACTTCCTGCATTAACAGACTTGCTTCGTGTCTATCCACGTATCTGAGCAAAACCATGTCAAATTTTCTCTTGTACAAAACCCCGTCTGTATTCAAGAAAAAGCTAGCAGCAAGTCGCCTTAAGGTCTTCTTGTCATTGGAAGATGCCCCGGCTGGGTATTATTGCTTTTCCAGGAATAGCTTGATATCAAAATACCAAGGTTTCTCATCAGACACTGCGTCTACAGAGAAGGCATGAGCTGGTTCATCAAGCCTGGAAATGTCAATTATGGGCACATAATTCCAACACAAGACTTTGATAGACGAAGAAAGAGTGGCCAATGCGTCGACAAATTAATTTTCATCACGTGGTATGTATTGAAGCTTAACTGTTGTGAAGAACGTCAACAGTTTTCTAGCATAATCCTTGTAAGGAATTAGATGCTCTTGATGCGTATACCACTTGCCGGTAATCTGGTTAATAACAAGGGCTGAATCTCCGAATATGTCGAGGGTCTTAATCCGAAGATTAATTTCCTCCTCTATTCCCATTATGAATGCCTCGTATTCCGCTTCATTGTTGGTGCAGCCAAAAGTAATTCTGGCAGCGAAGGGAAGGTGAACACCTTCGGAAGTAATAAGAACAACACCAACTCCATGTCCATTGATATTGACTGACCCATCAAACATCAACTTCCATTTGGATTCAGGGTTTGGCCCCTCCTCCGGAAGTGGTTCCTCGCAATCGTTTGTTTTGAGGTACATGATGTCCTCATCAGGGAAATCAAACTTCATTGGCTGATAATCATCTTCAAGAGGTTGTTGTGCAAGGTAATCTGATAATACACTTCCCTTGATGGCTTTCTAAGAAGTATAATGTATGTCATATTTTGTTAGGATCATTTTCCACCTAGCAACCCTTCCGGTTAACGCTGGTTTCTCAAAGATGTACTTGACATGATCCATTTTGGAAATTAGCAGTGTGGTATGAGTCAACATGTACTGTCTCAGTCGGCGAGCAGCCCATACCATAGCGCATCAAGTTTTCTCGAGCAGTGAGTAACGGGATTCACAGTCGGTAAACTTTTTGCTAAGGTAATAAATAGCGTACTCTTTTCGACCAGACTCTTCATGTTGTCCTAGAACACACCCCATTGATCCTTCTAGCACAGTCAAGTACATGATTAAAGGTCTTCCTTCAACTGGAGGCATTAGAAATCGGAGGTGTCTGCAAATATTCTTTTATCTTGTCAAAAGCTCTTTGGCAGTCCTCATTCCACCTGACCGTTTGCTCTTTTCTTAGCAATTTGAATATTGGTTCGCATGTGGCAGTTAGATGAGATATGAACCGTGAAATGTAGTTCAACCTCCCTAAAAACCCGCGCACTTCTTTTTCTGTTCTCGGTGCAGGCATATCTTGAATTGCTTTTACTTTTGCAGGATCTACCTCAATTCCTTTCTGACTAACAATGAAACCCAGCAGTTTCCCGAACTCACTCCGAAAGTGCACTTGTTTGGATTCAACCTCAGCTTGTATTTTATCAGTCTATCAAACAGCTTCTTGAGATTGACCAGATGCTCTTCTTCGTCTCGGGACTTAGCAATCATATCGTCCACATAACACTCTATCTCCTTGTGTATCATGTCGTGGAACAATGTGACCATAGCCCGTTGATAAGTTGCCCCGGCGTTCTTCAAACCAAAGGGCATCACCTTATAGCAGAATGTACCCCACGGGGTAATGAACGTTGTTTTCTCCATGTCTTCCGGCGCCATCTTAATCTGATTATATCCGGAGAAGCCATCCATGAAGGAAAATACCGAGAATTGAGCAGTATTGTCTACCAGCACATCAATGTGAGGTAATGGAAAGTCATCTTTTGGGCTCACTCTATTTAAATCCCGGTAATCAAAGCACATCCGGACCTTGCCGTCCTTCTTTGGTACAGGTACAATATTAGCTACCCAAGGTGGGTAACTAGTTACGACAAGGAATTCGGCATCCCATTGATTCTGAACCTCCTCCTTGATCTTCATCGCCATGTCAGGACGCGTTCTTCTCAAATTTTGTTTCATAGGAGGATAGTCTTCTCTCAACGGTAGCTTGTGCACAACGATGTCGGTATCCAGCCCTGGCATATCTTGATACGACCAGGCAAAGATATCCACATACTCACGCAGCATACCAATCAGCTCTTTCTTTACTTCGGCCTGCAGACTGGCCCCAATCTTGATCTCTTTCTTCACATCTTCAGTGCCGATGTTGATGATCTCAATTTCTTCCTGATGAGGCTGAATAACCCGTTCCTCTTGTTTCAACAATCTGACCAATTCTTCAGGGAGTTCACAGTCTTCCTCAACCCCTTCATCATCTTGGTAGATAGGATTGTCAAAGTCATGCATGGTCATAGCAGGAACGTTATCAATGGAATCCGGATGATCAACACTGCACAGATGATGTGCTTATTTCAGAATCTGCTTATTTTTAAAAGAGACGCAAACACAAAAACAAAAAGGAAAAACACATTGCCATTTTTATATTTTTTGTGAAAAATTTAAAACAAAAAAAAAGAACACAATTTGTCTGAAAATGTCCTTTATTTCATGGTAAAAATAAGTGCATAACAAACATGGTGGCCCATACAATGGATCCTAGCATCTTGGGCAGAATGCTGGATTTGACAATGCAGCATGATAAGAAAAGGAAACAAATAAATTACTCTGAGTGCCAGGTAACTTGGACTATGTCTTCAGCAGACCAGTTCTTCAGCTCCTCCCCGGGTGCACACGGATGAATCCAATTGTCCCAGTCACCATCATTGTCTCCCTCTTCATTATTTGTACAGATATGGTTGTGGTCGAGCATCCCAACGTTTGTAAAAGTAATGGCTTTACCACTTGAAGACCAATCAGACCCACTAGGCTGATAACCCAGACCAAACTTGTCGTCTTTCTTCTCCAATTCCAGCAATTTTCCCCAGCCTTGGGCGCTTCCTGACTGAACCACTTCCTTCGCTTACTTATAGGAGTGAATGGAGGTACCTTCTTTCTCACTGCTTCTCTCTACAGGAGTCAAAATGCTGACATTAATTGCTTCGAAGGCCTGACACAGCATCTCGTGGATCTCTCCGTCCATCTCCACATATTTGAAAGTTGATAAATGGCTCACGAAGATATCTTCCTCTCCGCACACAGTGATTACTTGGCCATCAATCACATATTTGAGCTTTTGATGCAGGGTGGAAGTTACAGCTCCGGCAGCGTGAATCCATGGACGTCCCAACAAACAACTGTACGCGGGCTGAATGTCCATGACATAAAAGGTGCTTTTGAATACTTGAGAACCTATTTTCACGGGTAACTCAACTTCTCCAAACACTGACCTTCTGGACCCATCAAAAGCTTTTACTATCAAATCACTGGGTCTTAAGACGATACCATCAACATTGAGCTTCATTAATGCTTTCTTCGGAAGTACATTAAGAGAAGAGCCTGTATCAACAAGGACATGCAACAAAACAACACCCTTGCACTCCATAGTAATATGCAATGCTTTGTTATGGTTATGGCCCTCTGAAGTAAGGTCTCTATCTGTAAAGCCCAGCCCGTGGCTTGCATTCACACTGCCCACTACAGCTTCCAGTTGATTAACAATTATTTCTTGAGGAACATAAGCCATCTGCAACACTTTCAACAAGGCTTCTCTATGTGCCGGAGAACACATCAGCAGAGACAGAATTGATATTTTGGACGACGTCTGGTTCAACTGTTTGACCACCTTATAATCACTCTTTTTAATTATGCGCATAAATTCCTCCACCTCCTTCTCAAAGGTACCCTATCCAGCAACAGGAGTTGTTGTTTCTTCAGTCGTTGCTTGCTTTCCTTTAGCCTTTGCCGAAGCCTCAGCCTCAGGATCTCCTCTCAGAACTGGGGGAGCAAATAGACGACCACTTCTCGTAAAACCTCCAACCCCTCTGACGTTCACTACAGTCGGGTCAATAGCAACTGACTTACTCTCCACTTTCTGTCCTTCCACGTACACATCTGAGCCGTAATGCCATGGGATGGCTTTATCATCTGTATAAGGAACAGGCCCAGGCACAGTAATAGTCACATGACTGACTTCAGGAGCATAAATGGTCACAGGTTCTCTTCTAGCAGGCATCTCAGCTGTATCATAGAAAATGGTTATAGTGGACACATCATCAACTTCATTACCAACTTTGTCAAACTGCAATGACCATTCATTAATCAGATTCTGCAACCCCATCTTCATGTCTTTGCAATCGTTCACTGAATTCAAACATTTCTCACAATCAGAACTGCATCCCGGAAACACCTGTCCTTTCAGCAACCTCTCCTTCACTACCAACAGTGGAGTCTTCACTTCTTCTATACTCAGAATCAGACTTAACTTTTCACCACTATCAACAACATTTATTCTAGCCCCTCCGTGATTCGGAATAGGTTTTGAAGTAATATTTGGCGGTGGTGCGAAGTTAATCGCCTTGGAGTCGATCAGATCTTGAACTTTGTGCTGTAGCGCCCTGCACTTCTCAGTTGAGCGCCCAGGTGCCCCTGAATGGAAAGCGCATCTAGCATTGACATCGTATCCCACTAGAAGCTCTCCAGGTGGTGGTGGTACCAAAGTCCTCAGTTGTATCAAATTCAGGTCCATCAATCTTGGTAGCAATGCAGCGTATGTCATGGGAATTGCTTCAATCACCCTATTATCCGAATGAGCTTGTCTTGGCTAATAAGGTCTTTGTTGATATTTGTTACGTTGTGGCTGCTGTTGTTGTTGAGGTTTTACCTGCTGCACAGGACTGGAAGGGATTGTGACTGCTGCCACTTGCTCATATGACCTTCTATATCCTCGGCCCCGCCCTCGGCCAAACACAACATTGGTCTCACCTTCCCTTCTTCTTGGGGGTCCGCTGAAAGCTTTTCTTACTCCATTTGAACTGCTCGCACTTGTATCCTGAATCTTTCCCATCTTTAACAAAGTCTCGACCCTCTCTCCAACAATTACTATATCATTGAACATGGTAGTCGAACAAGACGCCAATCTTTCGATAAACACTCCTTGAAATGTCCCCATAAACATATCAGCCATCTCATTCTCCAGCAGTGGTGGTTGCAGTCTGGCAGCGAGCTAACGCCACCTTTGAGCATATTCTTTAAAACCCTCCTTAGCAGTTTGAGACATGTTTTGCAATTAAGTGCGATTTGGAGCCATGTTCAAATTGTACTGGTATTGCTTCACGAAAGCCTCTGCCAGGTCCTTCCAGCTCTTAATGTTGGCTCTACTTAGCTTCATATACCATTCCAAGGAGGCCCTAACCAGGCTGTCCTGGAAATAGTACATCCGTAGCTTCTCATCGTCAGTGTGGGCAGCAGTCCTTCCTACAAAGGACTGAAGATGAGTCTTTGGACACGCTGTGCCATTGTACTTATCGAAAGTTGGGACCTTGAACTTATAAGGGATTCTAACCCCTGGAACCAAGCCCAAGTCAGTAATGTCGAACCCCAAAGAGTTCTGAGATTGAATAGCCCTGATCTGTTCTGCCATCTCCTCAAATTTCATGTGCATTTCAGCCCCCTGGCCTTCAGTTTCGTCCAGGAACGTAAACTGTTCGTCTTGACCGTCCATCTGTACATCATTAATTATGGTAACCCCTGGCTGTGCTACAGGGATATCAACTTGACGGGCGCCCGCATCGTTACGATTACCTCCATTAGCAGTACCGTTGTTCCTGGCTTGACTATTTTCAACCAACTCACGCAGACGTTCCTGATTCTGACCCATTCCTGCCATAAGGGTCATAAAATTGTCCATCCTCAATCTCAAGTCAGCTAAATCAGCTTGCATTTGATCCATGACTCTTTCTCTGTTGACCTTTGTGGGATATTTGTGTGCGACTGGCTGTTCTCGAACTTTTATGGGAGCTATAGTGCCTGAAACAACAAGAACGTTAGAAACTGAAGCACTACCTGCAAAACAAACAAACACGTCATATGCATGCAATGTAACTACTCATGTTCCCAAATTTTAGGCATTTTCATGCCCCAGTTCTGGTGTTTACTCCAGGCAGCCACTTTGAGCATTAACTTTCAGACTTTCTCTTTGAAGAGTGTTCAGACATTAGCAGTATCAGACAAATGAGCCTTGCATATTCATAAATGATAATTTGCATATTAACACTGTATATCATAGACAAACCACTGCCGGCCAAAAGTTAGAGCACAAACATAAATATTACCCGAAGGGTTACAATTCATTACATGAATAAAAGACAAAAGAAAAAGGCAAGACTCCTACAACAAGTCTGTAGGTAGCCTGAACAAAAAACTAAACTAGAGACCCAGGTTCTTCTGCAGCCACTTCTGCTCTGCTCTTCTTTACACCTGCTCTCAGCTTGAGCTCTTCAATTTCCTTCCGTGCCTCCTCCAAGGCTAACTGGCTTTGTGCTAACTGCTGAGTCTTTTCCCTCCGTATGTTGTGGACTTACTCCACCTCTTCTTTCTTGAAGGCCATTTGCACCTCGAAAAACTCTTCTTTTTCTTTGAACTTCTTTTGCTCTTCCTCCCTTTGGCCTTGCAACCAAACAATGGATTGGCAAGTTTCCTTGAGAGTTTTCAAAGTCTTTTTGTGTTTCGCTTCTCTTTTTGCCTCCATCAGCCCCATCCTTTGAGAGTTTTCAAAGTCTTTTTGTGTTTCGCTTCTCTTTTTGCCTCTTTGGAAGTCTTTCTCTTTAGCTTCCAAAGAGGCTTGGATCTTCTGCAGCTTTCCCTCTGCTTCATTTTTTGCCCGATTGGCAAGATGGTACAATTTGACCATTTCAGCATTCTCCACTCGAACTTCATGCAGCTGAGCTTCCAATTTCTTGTAGTCTTCAAGGGAGACAATACTCTAGATTGGCACTTCTTTAGGATATAATGGAGTTTCTACTAAGAACGGCATGAGAACTTCCTTTACATGTTTCTGCAACCATGTAGCAAAAGGAGGATACGTCTTGGGGTCTACTCTGCCAAAGTCTTTCTTACCCTTCCTCATCCTGTGAGCCCAAGCCTGAGATGCCTGCATAACTAATTCTTTGTTTCCCTCCACAGGAAAATACAAAGACTCAGCAAACTCTTCCATCTGTGGTGGATCTCTCAAAGGATAACCAAATTGCTTCCTAGCTAATGTTGGATGATAACTGATCACACCCTTCCTTCCTAGCAAAGGCACTCCAACAAATCTTCCACAACTGACCAACAACTCCTTTCCCAGCAGATCTCTGTCATATCCCCAGGCTATATCCTCAACAGTTAACCCCATCAATCTTCTAGACCATCTCCACTCATCCCTCATTTCCTTGAAAGCACCTGATTTTGGCAGTTGTCTGGCAAACCACTCAGCAAACAATGAAGCACAACAACTTACTGGTCCACCTCTACCTTTCTCATTTCGGTAATGAACGTTGTAGTAGAAGTCTCCCAACAGAGTTGGCACAGGATTGCCTTAGCAAAGATGGAGATTACTTCCAAGCTTACAAATTCTTTCTCTCCTGGGAACAAGCTAGACCCATACACCATCAAAGCCAGCAAAGCACCAAAGTCACCCCATTTACCCTCTTTAGCATATCTCTCAGCCTCTGGTAAGAGCACACTCCAAGGGAGTCCTTTGCCTTCACTATCCTCCAGAGCCTTCTTAACTGTAGCAGCTGGCAAACGACAAACTTTGGCTATGTCTTCTTCCTTAAGCACCACCTCAGACCCATAGAAAGGCAAGGTCTCTCTGACTGGAACATTCAAAATGCTGGAAATCTCCTCCAAGGTAGGAGCCAAGATGTAATCTGGAAACACAAAGCACCGCATCAGGGGGTCATAAAACTGAAGCAAGGTATGCAAACTGTCCTTCTGGTCTGCAGTGGGTTTGTCCACATACTTCAATATCTGGCCATATCTCTTTCTGAAATTTCCCAAGACTTGGTCATTCATCAGACCTGCTAATTTCTGAACACTTCTGACTTCAGGTTGAAGAAAAGTATAGTGAACATTCTTTTTCCTTGTAATTCTTCTGATTTCTGCCATCTGGAGATAAGATTTACCAGAACTGGGAGTTGACTATGGACAATGACCTGAAAAATGGAAACATAAACAGTTAATGCAAGAATGATGCAAATGCAAATGCAATGCAGGCATATGATCAATCTAGGACCATATGGATACTGGACACTGAACATAAGGACCCTCTGATCAACTGCAAACCAAAAGCCTCTGAGCCATGACCCTCTAATAGAAATCCCAGAACCATAGTACCAAGAAAACCAGAACACCAGAACCATATGACCAGAAATTATAATAAGGACCACTGATAATGAGGGTATGTAGAGGCCAAGGGTTCCTGCAAACCTATAAACCCCTCCCAATCTCACTGGTATGCTCCGGGTCAAACATCACGGACTCTCAAAGCCGAATAACAGTAATACTTTCACCATTTCCGAGAAATGGCTCATGACTAGATCAGGGAATCGGTTTGGCATTATATACTACGCAGGGAGGCCTCAGCTGAGTCCGGGAAACAAGGTCATCCTATGTAAGTCCCAGGTGGGCCCTCAGATGCGAATGGGTTTGCCAAAAAATGTGGTCTGCCACTGTCATCACTAGAGAGGGATGTTTCCACAAGGTTCTCAATGATCGGTCCCCAGCTGCACATAACTGTCAAGGTTATGAAATGAAAGAGGAAGATCCCCAAATCAAGACATTTCCAAGACGGTCGCAAATATGGGCGTGGAACTCACTACTACCCCCATGACAAGATCTCATGAGGCCAAAGTGGAACCACTCTAAGTCCTAAGGTGCACTCGAGCCGTGGTAATGAGCTCATCTCTCAGAAACAATATCACCCAAACCCACCAAACAGAAGATCCAATCCAGACAGTCCAATAATAATATGATGCAGAAAATAAATACTGAAAACTGTAAATAAAGCTGTAAAAAACTATAAATAAACAACAGTAAAAATACAACACACAACAGCAAACAGTCAACACCCAAAGAAACAGAAACACGCAAGCGCTAGGAGAGACTCTCAAGGGAACCAGATATACTTCTGGTTAGGAAGTCCCCAGCAGAGTCGCCAGCTGTCGATCCCTGGATTTCCATCCTGGTACAAACGCGAAAGTGGCGCGGAAAAGAATAGAGTCGCCAGCCAGGCATTTTTATCCCGAAGGAACGGGAATGTTAATGCTGCACAAACCAGAAGAAAGGAAAAGGAAGGACACGGGTCCTGCAAACTAAAGAGACTGAGTTCGGGAGTCGGTTACGGCCTGGGAAGGTATTAGCACCCCAGATCGTCCGCCGTACCCGACGGGATCCACACTTACAAAGAAAATGCTTCAAAGGGTGAAGAAATGAAAGCTGCTGCAAAAAGAAGGAACTGAACTGGATAAAAGAAAAGAAAAGGGAACTGGAAAAGAAATGAAAAGGAAAAAATGTAGGGAAAATAAAGATTGTGCTCGAACGGGACCTACCCCGCTGCCTACGTACCTCATCTGGACAATGAGCATCAGAGTCGTCGTAGTTCCCCTAACTAGGGGTGGAAAAGATTTCTTGTGAATTAAGGCTTGAACTGCCTATGTGAATGCTCAGGTGTTGCATACTCGGACGACGAGTGCGTAACCGTCTTGCAAAATGACAAGTAGGAGCAAGTTCGCGTACGGAGCGAAGGAGATGAGAAAAGAATTCCCGAAGGAAAGACGCTTATTGCTTGTTTGTGTTTTTTATGAAGCTTTTTATGAGTGTGTCACAAGGAAGTGAACTCAAGCTCTTTTCCATGGAATGTGCACTTGTCACTACATTCCAAGATGGAATAATAGAACAAGCACACTCAAGTAAGGAGAAGATCCCCAAAACTTGAATCCAGAGATTAGGGCTTAAGCTCACTAACTCATTAACTTATTAAGTGTTTTTGGTATTTACAATGAAGAAGTGTATTTTATGATTTTTTTGGTGAAGAAGATACCTTGATCAGACTTGTACATCACAAGGCAAGCTTGTACTATCCCAAGATGGGAAGACTAGAAGTGTCTCATGGGATAAGGCTATTGCTCAAGGTATCACTTCAAACTTTATTAAGTGTTTTCTTTAGAGTTTTGAGATGAGAAGAGAAAAGAAACCAAAAAGATCACAAAGGCAAAAGTCTAATGGGGGACTAAAGATTCCTAAGTGTTGTCATGCATGGGAAATCCTAGGTTAGTGTGGTTTACTATCCTAAAGAAGAAAGAAAGAAGAAGAGAAGAAGAAGAAATAAGAAGAGAGGAGGGAAGTAAGGCATAAGCCCAACAATCACAAGGTTAGAACAAGTAAGAATAAGAAGAGAAGAGATGAGATTTGGAGATGTGGGAATCACATCCACACCTCTCACTTACCATAGCCCCTGAAATGGTTAGCAACACAAGCATACAAGCACAACAAAATGAACATAATGTCATACCAACATCATACAAACAGAAGTGAAGTCATACACACAAATACTCCATGCAAATGCAAGTCACAAGAATGAGAAAAGAAGCACACAAGTTAATATGAGGCAACATGAATTACATGGCAAAGCAAAGCAAACTTGGTAAGGTACAAAGCAAAAATAAGAAAAACACAAACTCAAGGCACAAGACCAGAACCCTAATCAAGTTAAAGAAGTGCTTAAGAAGCAAGAAAGATGAAGAAGAGGGAAGCATATGATCAAGCAATTACATTATAGGGAGGAAGAAGCAAAGAAGTGAGGTGGATGTACATAAGAATGGAAGAACTTCAAAGATAAACAAAATACAAGATTTACAAAACACAAAACCCCACCCAAGATCAGAGAGATACCAATGCCCTAAAGAGACCCCAAATAAGATGAAGAAGTTGGCACAAGTGCCCTTCTAAGCTAAGGAGAGGACTTATGATAAAAAAGAAGCAAAATGGGACAAGTTAAGAACAAAAATTCAAACCAAATCAAATATGCATCCAAAAATTCCACAACCTTGGACAAAAGATCTTCAATCATGATATAACAACATGCCAAAAGGATAGTAAGAAATTCAGAAGCTATGTAAGTCAAATGAGGAGTCAAACATCAATTAGGGTTAAGAAACTTCAATCACAATTCAAGGACCAATACCAAATGAACAAGTTCCTAAAAATCAGAACAAAAATCACACATGAAGTACACTCTATTATGAGTCCAGAGCAAAAAGAACCACTCAAAAATTCAAAATGAGGATCAAATATGGAAAATGGACAAGACAGCATGCTTAAAAAAGAATTAAAATGTATTAATTAAATGGGAGAATTAAATTACACGTGTCAAAATAAAATAAATGGAAAATAAAAATATTAAAAATTAAAGAAAACTCAAATTAACATTCCTGAATTTTTTCATAATTTTTTTGAGACTTAGAACTATTTTTAAAAATTAAAAAGCAAAATGATATAAAAATGAGATAAAAAGAAAAAGAAAATAAAAGGAGGAAATGGCAGGAGGTGTGAATAGAAGGAATTCTCAGTTCAAATGAGATGGGCATATGCGCATGGGGGTGGGATTAGCAACCCAAGCCCACCCAATTCTCAGTGCAACACACAATATAAGGGTGGATATTCACAAAAATATGAAAAAACACAGGCCAATGGATCAAGTGGACGCATCCTGGAGGTCAGCTCATTAATCCTAGTCTGCAAGGCAATTGGACAAAAGAGAGAGAACACACTAATTAACATGGGGTGCGTAACACATTGATTATTCAGACTGAAAATATAAAACAAAAACACACGTGACCAGGAGCATCCTCATTAATTGAGGTGGCAGCATGAGGTGCGTTGAGATGGAAAGATCTAAGGGCTCTAAGGTCATCTTCTTTGTCTGAAACCCTAACAAGCATCAACCCAGAATCCGGTGACCGGAGCTAGGGCTCCGGCACCGGAAAACGCAAACAAGGATCAAACACCAATAAAAATACATCAAAATCTCCAGATTAGGTCATTAAGTCACCCTGAATTCAAATATGGCAATGAAATTCTCAATAGATCAAAGGATATTCCAGATCGAAAGCAAACAGGTTGCACCATGAAAATTCAGATCAACATATAAAGCTCAATAATGCATCAAATTCGAATCTAAAACAAGCAGAATCATCAGCACCAACAGAGGATCACAATGCACACATCTATTTTCACTTTTAGATCTGAGAATTTGGAGCTTACCTGAGACCTGCAGATCTGGAAATAGCTTGTTAGAAGCCAATAAATAGCTGCCAATCCACTCCAAATACACTCTAGTTGCAAAATAAATGCAACTAGAGCCTTGAAAATTTCTGGATCTAGGAGTTTGAAGCTTGCTGCTCTGAAATGGCAAGGTGTTGAATCTTGAGAATTAGCTTGAACAATGGATGGATTTGTGATCCTGAGCTCTCAAGGATGAAGAATATGTGGTTGGTTTATGAAGAGAGCAAGTGTAAAGAATGATTCAAAGGAAAATGCAATGTGTGCAAAAACTTGAGAGTGATGAAATGAGAGAGATCTGAACCCTTCTAAAACCCTAATTCTCTTTTATGTGAGCTCATGAGGCAATGCTGAAAGCATGAGGGCCTTTGCACGTGGGAAAAGAGTGCTTGAGAGAATTTTCCCAATTTGAAAATTTGTTGTGATATCATGAAACACTCATGCACTTCCATCTTTCTTTCCCATGTGCACTCACAATCGCACCCTTGATTTCAATCCAAAAAGATCCTGGCCTTTGGATGCAAGTATCACACCTTTCTCAAGATCATGCATTTTTTGCACTTATGGAATAAAATTCTCATCATGCACGAATTTGGTGTCATTCTTGGAGAAAAATGACATATTTGCATTGCATTGTAACATTGTAACCTCATTTGGTTCATACCAATACTCAAAAATAAGTTTCAAACCTTTTTGCCTTTGTGTACAAATGAAAAATCAAGGTTTGCCCTAATTTTGCACCAATTTTCGAGGGCTCTATCTTTCAAACCATAAAGGCTATGAAAAATTACTTTTACTTTTTGAAAATGGGAGGCTTTAATCTCCAACTTTCATGTTTGACTTTGGTCCATTTGAAGAATTTTTCACCAAGTTATGCTCACTTGAAATTTAGGGCAAAAACTTGCTAAAAATGGCATTTTCCATGACCAAGCTTGCACCAATTTTGCAGAACACCTCAAAACCTCATGATTCTTGATCTTTGATCTTGCCAAACCTCTTTTAACATTACAAGAACATCCCTTGGCTAGAAAAAAGGGGTTGGACCCCTTGAAATCTCACAGTTGACTTTTCTAAGGCACAGTTGACCAGTTTCTTCATTTACAAGCAACTGAATAAATTCTTGACTTCCACAAGGAATTTTCTCACCAAATTTCATCTCTAGGATCCTCTTAACATGTAAAAGACTTTGCCCAAATGAAATGGCCAAATTCCTGAGGTTTTCATGCTTGAAACTCAAACCCTAATTTGGGATCATTGTGTAGGAGCTTTGCCCTAGCCTGGATTCCCTGATGATCTTCCAACCTTCTGAGCTTTTGTAAATGAACTTGAACTTGTGAATGCAACATAGACCCCTCATAGGACTTGAACAAATCCATTGGGCCCCTTGTCATGGCTTGTGATGCCTCAAAATCCTCCACAGATGATCATATGCCTAATGCTAGGTCATGAAGATGTTATGCCTCATCTTTCCATGCTAGGATGTCAAGAATATGATATGTTAATGATGAATATGATGTGATATGATGCTTAAAAAGAAGAGAGCAAATTTGGGGTGTTACAGGTTTGCCAACAAATGTGGTCTACCACTATCATCACTGGAGAGGGTGTTCCCATTAAGGACCTCGAAGATTGGTCACCAGATGCACATAACTATCAAGGTTGTACCCTGAAGTGGAGAAGAACCCACACACAGAATAGTCCCGAGACGGTCGCAATCTGGGTGTGGAACACATTGCCACTCATCATGTAACCATGCGAGCACAACGTGTCCACGCTAATCCTATAGTGCACTCAAGCCGGGTAGTTGGCTTATCTCACAGTAACTCCCATCCTACAGAAAAAATGAAAACCAACACAGCCTGACAATCCAGTATAATATGATGCATGAAAATAAATACTGAAAGCAGTAAATAAATGCGGTAAAGTAAAGCTGTAAATAAAAATAATAAAGCTAAACTAAAGCTCACAACAACAAGCATATAAACACCCACAGAAACAAAACCAAAAAGGCGCTAGGATTGACTCTACAACGGAAACCAGAAGAATCAGGTTATGTCCCCCAGCAGAGTCGCCAGCTATCGCTCCCGGGATTTTCATCCTAGTACAAACGTGAAAGTGGCGCGAAAAAGGTAGAGTCGCCAGCCATGCATTTTTATCCCGAAAGAATGGGAAAGGTAATGTTGCACAAACCTGAGGAAGAAGGAAAGGAAAAGGTCCTGCGAACCAAAAATCTGGGTTCGGGAGTCGGTTACGATCTGGGAAGGTATTAGCACCCCAGATCGTCCGTCGTACCCGATGGGATCCATGCTTGTTTGTTTGTTTCAAAGGGTGAGAAATAAGATGCTGCTGAACAAAGAACTGCTAACTGGAATTGGAACTGAAATGAGAAAGGGAACTGGAAAAATAGAGCAAAAAGAAAGAATGGGGAAAATGTATGGAAAATAAAGAATGTGCTCGAACGGGCCCTATCCCGCTGCCTACGTACCTCATTGGGATAATGAGGATCAGAGTCGACGTAGTTTGCCTAACTAAGGCGGGAATTATTTGTTTGTGTTTTTTTATGGCTGGAACTGCGTATGTCTATGCTCAGGTGTTGCAGGCTCGTCTGGTACGAGTGCGTTTACCGTCTTGCATGCGAGACAAGTCGTCGCAAGTTCGCGTTATGAGTGAATGAGATGAGATGAGAAGTTCCCGCAGGATAGTCGCTTGTTATTTGTTTTTTTGTCTTTTATGAGAAGTGTTTTGAATTTTGTTTGTGAATGTTCTCGTACTAAGACCTATCCATCGCGGGAAGTACTTACACCTCGCCCCGAAACAGGACGCGTTTAAACACTCCGCAACAAAGTCTCGTGTCGTACAAGAATGTTCGGTTTCTCATTAAATGTTTTATTGCTTTTCTTCATGAGGTGATAAAGAATGACTCAAATTGCAAAAAAAGGGAAAATCTAATGGGGACTAAGACACAACCCTAATTTTGTTGATTTATTTACAAGGGAGATCCTATGATTAATGAAGTTTCTAAACCCAATGGAAAAAGGCACTTAGAACTAATAGAATGCAACTTACTTCTTAAGGAAGATAAGTTGATTCTAAAGCCAAGGGAAAACCTATAAGCAAGTGGAATATCAATCAATATGACAAAGCAACAAATTGAATGCAAGAATAAAATTCAAAACAATACAATTAAAGGCATAAACCTAAAATAGTCCTAATTTTATTCTAAGTCCAATTAATATCCTAAGCCTAAGTTCTAAACTAAGGTCATTACCTAATATTTTCATTCTAAAAATCAGAATCTAAACTAGTCTAAATCCATATTAAATCCTAAGATTAAATCTAATTAGAACTATTTTTTTTATGAAAGCTTAATATCCTAGCCTAAGCTAATGGAATTTACATGCAACAAAGCCTAAGAATTAATATCCTAAAAAATAGTAAAAACTCTGGAAAAATTATGAGATTTATTCTATGGGGTTCTAAAACTACCTATAATATTGTATTAAAAAGAATCCAAAAAAATCAGAATTTTGCTATGCCTAAAAATTATTTATTTCCACCTAAGAATTAGCTACTATTTCCTAAGGATTAAGCCACTAAAACCTGAGATAAAATGCCTTAAAAAATCTACTAAAATTACACTAAGTACTACTATTTGTCCTCTAACTATGTAAAAAGAATGGGTCAAAAAAGTTACTGGAAGACTAAAAAATAAAATCTACAAATTTATGTACAGTTGAAGAAAATTCATTAAAAACCACTTACATGAAAAAATCACAATTAATTCAAAAAATAAGGCAAATTCAGAAAAATAAAATTCTAAACAATTCTAAATTGAATTAAGAGCCTACTTAATTTTTTTGGGAATTTTTCTAAGCTTTTTTCTATTTTTTATGAATTATTTTCTAAACTAAGTAAAACTAAAAAATTAAAATCTAAAGAAAATGAAGGGGGGTGGATTTAGAAATTTTTCTAGTCGTTTTTCTCTACTGGGCCTAAAAGAGGGAGTGCAGATAGAAAAAAAACAAGGCCCATGCGCAGGTTTGAGGGGAGTGCATAATATGGAATGCAGTCAATTTTTGTTGACTTTATCTAGGCCCTACGATTGGGTCTTCTCCTAAGGTATTCTAATCCAATGGACCACATGTGCTGGAATACAATAACTATGATAGATGGCATGCAGGTGATTGGCCACGGAAGGAGCCTACCGGACGGTGACAAATGTCACCGCGGCTGGAAATCCCAAAAACTTATCCTAATTGAATCTCTAACGGTAATGTTTAGGGATTATGCGAAAATTAATACTAATCAAGGAGGATTAATTTGGATTAAATGTTGAATTAAGTTATAATTATTCTTTTTTATGTTAATACAAATAAATAAACAAAATCAAACAAATCTGAAACAGGTGAACCCTAAAATATAAAACCTAACCCTCTTCTTCTTCTCTTCTTCGCAGTCGCCGCTCTCTCACCTTCGTCTTCAAATTCACCACCATCCTCACCTCATCCTCTTCCCTTTCTCCACTCCACTGCTGTTAATTTCTTCACAGCTCAACCTTACCTCTCATAACCTTAACCTAAGCTTCCTCGCGCACATCAATGAGTTCGCAAAACTCAACCTTGAATCGGATGATGCGATGATGTTGTTCGACGAAGACGACGGAAGCGTAGTTTCGACCGAAGGCTTCTCGTAGGTGTACGATTGTATTTTCCGGCGTGTCAATGAAGAAAGATTGTAGAAGATGACGCCGAAAGAACAATTGGAGCAGAACAATGGAGCTTGTCGCGATCAGGGATGACAAAACGGAAGTACGGCGACGATGCTCTGCGGACGATGCGCTCAGTCGCGGAACAAAAAATGCTGCTTCGAAGACGATCGAAATCCACGGTTTCAGGTACGCATAATATTCCGCAACCTCCACGCAATACGATCCTTCTTCTATTCCGCCTCTGTAATCGTTGAACTTGTGCGGACGTACCTCTGTTATGCTTTATGATTCTGACTTATGGATTTGCTTGCGGATTGTTTGCAGATTTGATGAAGGTGTGAGGTATAGACGGATTTGAAACTGAAGAAGATTTATCTCGATGAAGATGATGTTGAATCTTGATGAAGAGAGGGTTGAAAATGTAGATTGAAGATTGATGAGGGCGATGGTGAAGAGAAGTCGCTGTAGGACGAGATTGAGAGGAGAAATCGTTTCTGCAGAAAACCAGAAAGATGGAAGAATGAAAAAAAGGACTAATGAAGATGTAGATTCATGAAGGGTGAAAAAGTGATTGAAAAATGGTGAAGAAGAATTGGTGAAGAGAAGTTGTAGAAGAAGAGGGATTGGAGAATTTTGGTGAATCCGAACCCTTGAGAGAAGAAGAAGGTGCTGCTTTATAGAAGCTTGAAGAGTGTGTGATGAAGAAGTTCAGGTGAGCTTTCTAGAAGCATTCTGTTGAGGGTTTGTTGTGAAATCAGTTAGGGTTAGTTATATTTCAGTTATGAGCTTGTTAGTTATGATTTTTCTGCTAGCAGGTTGTGAGCGAATGCTGATGATGTGTGATGAATTTGCAGGGTGCTTATAAGGAGGGATTTACATATGATTCAGAGATTGATGAAGGCTTTTTGGAGTTTTGAAGGTTTTGCAGAGATTCTCAGATTAAAGAATGATAAAGATTCATGAAGATTCTTGGTGGCTGATGAAGTTGATTGAAGATTCTGAATTTTGCTAATGTTTTTTTGTGATTGAAAATTATGGTGAACGATGAGAAAGAGTGGAGAGTTGAATAAGATTGAAGAGGCTTCAAGTTCTTGCTGAGTTTTTTTTCGATAATTACTAACTATTATTCCCCTTTGTAGCTGAATTTTTTTTCTGCTGTGTAACTGTTTTCTGTTGTAGTCATAACTGATTTTTCCTTGGAGTTAGTTTCTCTTTTTTCTGTATATGAATTCTGATAAGGAAAACAAAAAAAACATCTCAATCTCCTCCAACTTCTATATTATTGATTGTAATTGATTTCAATCCAATTCTCTAACCAATTTTTTCCTGTTATTTATGTTTTATGTTATCCAAGATTCTAAAAGAAACATCCCCTGTGCCACCAGCCACATCAAGACGCTTCATTCCAGGAAAAGGATTCAATATGGAAACTAGCCTTTCTTTCCATAATCTATGCAATCCATCACTCATTAGATCATTCAAGGTATCATAATTTGCAGCAACACTTGTAAACACATCACCGACCATACGCGCCTTTTCTTCTTCGTTTACATGTTTGAAACCGAAACCAGTGGCATGAGAGTGCAATAGCCTGGAAGTGAAAGATAACGGTGGAAAAAGTTTATTCACGAACCTTTTAGTGACTGTTCTGAAAGACATTAATTTGATTGTTGACAACGTGGTGGAAGCTAGCAGAAGGGGTTATGCGTATTGGTTTTGATTCCTGAACAAGTGATTAATTTTGAAGCTCCAATAAAAATTATGGTTAAAGATACAATATTGAATTATAGAAAAGGATAAGGCTTGAGAAAATGAATATCGGGAATTAAATATGATTTAGTATGAATTAAATCAAATCGAAAAAATGGAAAATGGAAATGATATCTGAAGAGGATATCGAGGACCTTCAAATAAGCTTGCGTTTGAAATTGAATGATGCTTTCAAAATAAACTGAAACCACGCACTTTCCACCCTTAATCCTAATTACATTATTTGACCCAAATTTTGATGACATGATGACTCCCAAAACCCATACTTCAAATCATGTTCTTTGAATTGCCTGAGAATGCCACACGCGAATGAATATCCTCACCAAATGAGCCTAGATCAACCTCCGAGCCTTAGTTAGTGAAATGCCTTCAATCTCAACTACGAAGGTGAACCCCTAATCCTTCTTGAGGCACTTAATAAAGAAGAAAACATCCCAAGATGTCGGACTATATGTACCAATGCATATTTTCCTCAACTGAAATACTTTAATACCACTTAATCAGGGAAATAAACCCTAACAAGTGGCAAAAGGACACTGTTGATGGCCATATAATTGAGGCCTAGAAATTCGTCTGATAACCATGCATAGGATGTGGAACCCTAATTCCATATGGCCTTGCAACAAACTCTAGTGAAGTATAAACTACAAACCCATGGAATAGCCTGGTTCTTCAAAGGGCCTTGATCTCCTTCCTCAGGAGCCAATGAGACGCGTGATTGTGATATTATGACCTAATGGAAGATGCAAATGAATGCGAAGCATAAAGCCTGTTAGTGGTAATAAATATGAGGGCTAATTTTGAGGTATTACACATATCATTCTAATAGTCCGGGACATGACACCAACAACTGCTGGGTGTTGAAAAACAAGATTCAAGACATGATTGAAGCTGGGGAAATTGAATTTGACCCTCCTTGACCCTCCTGGGACCCCAAATGTGATCACTGCTCCTATGCCCAATCAGGAGAGGACTGTTAATGTTGTTGATGTGGTTTCCTATGTTTCCTCAGTAGCAGATGTGACTACTCCTCTATCCATTATCAAGAAGAAGCTGGTGTAGGCTGGATTCTTTCCAGGTTGCAATGAAGATTGTTTTTACTGTGCCTACAAACCTGATAGTTGCCGGAAGTTGAAAGATGGTATTCAACGCCTCATGGACAATTACACTATATTGTTTGAGAGGACACATTCTGTTGAAAGTATGTGTGAACATCTGAATCGAAGCACGAAGCTTGAAGATGTAGCTATGGTTGATAAAGTACCAGTGAAGATTACCTCCAAAGGCACTGTCAGGATCACCTCTAAAGGTCCTGTCAGGATTACTGCTGAAGGCCTTGTGAAGACTGTTGCTGAAGCTAGAGTGGCTTCCATGATCATTACCACTCCCGGTCCTGTTCTTTATACTTATGATAGAGCTATACCCTGGAATTATGGTTCTGATGTTTATATCCATGGTGTTAAACAAGAACCTGTGATTGATGCACCTGTTACTGATGTTGGTCTTGACATTGACAACATTGTTGGATCTAGTAAGATCACCAGAAGTGGAAGAATCTTCTCTCCTCAAACTACCTCCAAAAGTGCAGCTACTCCAACTACTACCTCCAATTCTGGGCCAAGTACTTATGCCCGGGGCAAGGGTCCTGTAATTGAACCTGTGCAAGCTGAGGCACCGACTGCAGAAAAACTTTCTAAACAGATGGAAGAAGTGTTGAAGATCATTCGCAAGAGTGATTATGATATTGTTGACTAGTTGGGGCATACTCCCTCCAAAATCTCCATGTTATCTTTGCTGTTGTGTTCTGAGGCTCATGCTAAAGCCTTAATCAAGTTCCTGAAGACTGCTCATGTGCCAAATGAGATTTCTGTAGACCAATTTGAGAATTGTGTGGCACATCTGACTAGTGATAATGGTTTGGGATTTTCTGATGCTGATTTGACTCCTGCCAAGAGAAACCATAACAGAGCTCTACATATTTCCATAGAATGTAAAGGCACTACCTTGTCTCATGTACTGGTGGACAATGGTTCTTCATTAGATGTGCTCCCTAAAGAGGTTCTGGACAAGCTCAGTCCTGAAGATGTTGTGTTAAGACCAAGTGATGTGGTGGTAAAGGCCTTTGATGGTTCAAGAAGAGTGGTACATGGAGAAGTAGACCTTCCAATCAAAGTAGGCTCTCAAGTCTTCAAGTCTACCTTCTATGTGATGGATATTCGTCCTACGTATTCTTGTTTGCTTGGGCGCCCCTGGATCCATAGGGCAGGTGCTGTGACTTCCATCTTGCATCAGAAGTTGAAATATCCAGTGAAGAACAAAATTATCACTGTTTATGGTGAAGAAGAGTACATGGTTAGCCATGTGAATACTTTCAAATATGTGGAAATGGAGGGTGAGATGGTTGAAACTCCGTGTCAAACATTTGAAGTTGTTCCTTGCTCTGATCTTGTTCCTCAGTCTGTCCCTTCTTCTAAAAGAGTTCATGTGGTTACTAATACATCTCTTGCAATGGTCTCCCTTAAAGATGCTAAGGTTGTGGTTGCAAAAGGTGGTTCTGCTATTTGGGGTCAGCTTCCCAACATCCCTTACAAATCCGAAAAGTTTGGTTTGGGTTTCACTGCAGAATCTCAGAAGGCTGTTCGTTGTGCTCGTGCTGTTCGTATCACCAATCAAGGGGTCATAAGAGATCAAATCAATGATGTGGGTGACTGTAATGAAGACTACAACCTGGATGATTGGATCTTTCCTACCGTGGGTGATGGACTCAACAATTGGAAGACTGAAGACGTTATTCCTATCTCCTTTAGTCAGGAGTGTAATACCTCAAAATTTGCCCTCTCATTTCCTCAACATTTTGCATACATGGATTCATAAAATAACCAAAAACATTGCATCAAACATTGCATAGCTGAGGCATGGGTATGTGATCAATGATCAGAGCAACCGAAAGCTATGAAGAGGCTACCGAAGGGCTACAAAGCTTCTCAACCTTGTGCAAAGGGTTCGCAATATCCCACAAGTCTTCACTTGAAGCCACAAGCCATGGAAAGATGGGGGTTTGATTGAAGGAGGCAAGTAGTGCAATATTTCCTGAGGGAAAAGAGCCGAAGTAGGGTTTCGTTTCTACGGGGCTTCTGCGTGAAGTTTTGATTCAAGAAGGATTCCTTTGACTTATATATGATGTCAAGTGCCTGAGGTTCAAATCTCGTCCACAAATTCATTTTTGAAGAGGTTCGACTGGCCGGACGACGGAAAATCAAGGAATCGGAGAAAAGGCAACCGAGCTAGGTGAAAAGGGTCGACTCCTGATTTTTAAGACCGAGATCATGAAATTAGGGTTACAATGATCATATGGTTCATATTTGATCAAGGAATGATGGAGGAATCATGAGAAAAAAAATTAAAAGAAAAATCATTTGAAAAGGGGTTAGTTTCACCATTTCCCTCCACTTTTCCTTCCACTTTTTTTCCACACTTCCTTTCATTCTTTCCATCTCATTTTTCCACTTCAATTCCACTCCATTTCCCTTGGAAACTTCCACCATCTTCTACTATCTTCTAGAGTATTCCAAGGAATATTCCCTTTTCCAACCCTAACCCTAACTAACTACCAAACCTAATTTTGGATCCCAAACCTAATTTTTGGGCCCCAAACCCAAACCTAGCTCCTAGCCTAGTCTATATAACCCTTAATCACTCTATTGCAAAGGGTTGAACACCATTTTCCAAATTTTCCCTCTTTGATAATCACTTTTTCTCTCTCACTTTTCCTCCTTTTCCCTCCTTTCACCAAAGCTTTTCAAATAAGCTCTTCAAGTTTCACATTGAAACTTGAAGATCTTGAAGCTTAAGCCTCCAACCTTCATATTTTGTGGATTGAAGAAGGATAAGCTGCTGATTTTGTTGAAGTTTTCGGCTTATCGGAAGTGCAAGAAGATCAAAACGTCAAGAACGCATTTATTTTGCGATTTCTCGGTTTTCGGTTTTCTCTTCGATTCAAGATCCGATTCTTGCAACAATCACCGAAGCACTCCTCCGCTTCGTAGGTTGGTGATCTTAATCACTTCTTCTTTAAGTTATTCTCTTCATCTCGCCACTTTTGGCATTCTTTAAGTGCTTTTCGCTTTGTTTAAAATCAATTCCGATTCGATTATGTTGCTTGTGATTTGTGATTTTGGTTGAATTTGGATTTAAGGTGTTAATAGATATAGGTTCTATCATGTGTAAATAAGCTCAAATTAAGTAGAAATTAGTGGTAGCATGTTCCTAGGAAGGTTAGGGATCACTAGAAGCAAGATTGTGGCCAAAAGCACTTATTTTAAAAGCTTTTTTTCAATTTTGTTCAGCGTTAACCGGTTAACGCATTTGGTTAACCGGTTAACGCGTGCGTTTTTGGCCAAAATGCTGCTGTTTTAGGTCCGTTAACCGGTTAACCCATTTGGTTAACCGGTTAACGCTATTGATTTTTTACTTTTTAGCTTATTTGATTGCTCTTTCTTAATTTCTAGTGCTTCTAATGTTCATACATGTTTAGGTAGTGATTTTAGGGAATTTTTTAGTCCATTTCCAGTAGCTCATTCCCCCGTTTCGAGTCGTTTCGACACGATTCCTTTCATATCACATATTAGGCATTTTTGTGTCCTTTGTGTATAGCTTAAGTTCTTGCATCCTTGTTGCTATGTTTGTGCATTATTTGGTACATAATAATCATGTTGCATTCTGTTTTACATGTTTGCATTGCATTAATTCATTTTTGCATTTCATTGTTGATGTATGTTGCATTTTGCATAATCATAGACATATGCATTTGATTGTATTTTGTTGCATACTTGATCCCATTATCCATATCAATTCACCTCTGAATTTTGCATTGAGTTTAGTGTGTTTGTTGAATTATCATGTTGCACATTCATAATCAATGATCATCATGTTCATATGCCATGATCATATGCATGTTCATGTGCTACTTTGTGCATTACTTGTTGCATAATCCATGTGATGCATTCTTGCATAATCCTAAAAAATGTTCATTGATAAAATCAATTTTTACATCAATATAAGTAAATTAATTCAAATCACTACAATATTATTCAAACAATTATTTTTTTCACTATTTTATTTAAAAATGAGTATGAAATTTCAAAGAGTTTTTGACTAATATTAGCTATTGATCAACTTTTTTGTAATGTTATTTCTTTTATTGGGTCATTGAACCACTAAATTAAGAAATTGAGAGATAACTAAACAAAAAGTGCATGAAAGGATCCATATTAATTTTGACTACGTAATACTTATTTCTAAATTAACTTTCTTTATTTAATTTTTTAGATACGCTCCTAATTCATAGATTATATATAAATACATGTATTGTAATAGCAATGTATTCAAATAATATATGAGAGTAGTTGTGAATTAGATACCTTAGAAATAAAGTATAATAAGTTTTTATATAATCAAGAAAACTACAAGAGTTAGAGTTTAGGGTAACCAAAGATAACAACAAAGATTGATTATATACTATTATTCTTTCCTTTCTCTTTAAAATAAAATTACAAATATATAAGAATAACAAATAACCTCTCTCACTTTTGAATTCGGGTTTTATCTTCCTATTTTTTCTTATATAAAAGATGAGAGAGTTGTATGCTATTTATAAGAAAAT
The DNA here is from genome assembly GCA_963966055.1 of Lathyrus aphaca. Lineage (NCBI taxonomy): Eukaryota > Viridiplantae > Streptophyta > Magnoliopsida > Fabales > Fabaceae > Lathyrus > Lathyrus aphaca. Next base: position 28,205,462 of record OZ014525.1, read on the forward strand.
TAACACACTAACCTAATTGGCTTTTTAACAATTACTCATTACAAGCTAACTTAGGGTACAAGATAACTTAAATAATTTAATCCATAACACAAGGCTCAATTTAACAACAGCATGTAAACGGGTTTCGACAACATGCTAAACCTATAATTTGTCATATCAGGGGACAAATTTTGTGACATACTTCATTAAGCCAACAACCTCAATCAACTTCATCACTTCATTACATTCTAGGGAATTCTTTCCTAGCTCCCTCTCCAAAGCAGCCCTCATATGGTACACATACTGCCATCTTTATGCGTTTTCCACAATATGAAAAGATACATTGTCCAAGGGTGCCTCGGGACACTAGCAGCCTTCTTTCTTGAACTATAATTCTTGACTTGAATGATGTCCTGGACATCTTCCTCAAAATCATAGTTTGGTTCAATGTTAGACGTAACTTACCTTTTCTTGGACAAAGTAACAACTTTGCTCCAAGCTTTGGTAGGACCAACAACACTAGACTTCTTGGTACTACTAGCATGAGAATTATCAGCTACCACAATCTTCTATTTTCTATTCCTGAGTCTTTTGGCCACATATGATTTGGAACTCTTGGCAATAACTTCATCATCAGAAGTCAGATCATTAACATTGATGGCATCATCAACATTATTCCTATTGTCTTCAGCGAAACTCTCAGAAGCTTGATCTTTTATAGAAGTTCCCTTTACCACAAAAGATGTTTCAACAACATTTTTCAGCATATCCCAACACTAATTTAGCAAGAGTATGCAAGTTCCTAGATGATTCTTCTTTATCAATCTCTTTAACCCCATGTTCTTAGACATCATTCACTTCAACCTCACTCTGAACTTCATCAGCTCTCCCAGTCTCTGTCTCTGGTTGAGCTACAATATTAAGAGGTCTAATTTGGGCCAGGGGTATTACAATCCCAGGAATATTCATATGACTCGCTTCATTTAGAGTCTTATCTACTATTTTAGAGAGTCTTTTATGCCCATCAAATCCTTCTTTTTCAGTCCTAGGGTTAGGGAAAGATCAGAGGTTTTCGACACATTACCTAGAGGAAGAGTCTTAGACCTTTTCATGGGAAGTTTGTTTAGTTTAGGCACTACTGTAGTGGGGCAAGGAATCATATTCAATGGAGCAACATCAATAGCCTCATCAAAAGATATCTTTATAGGTTTAGCCCTAGATGAAGACGAGACAATCTCCTTCTTTGATGCATCTTTGGATGATTGTTGTTAAGACATCTTGAAAAACTTGAGAGATGGAGAAGAACAAAGACGATGAGTTCTTTCTCTAAGATGGAAGATGAAACAGTTTGTTAGGAGTGGAATTGTATGGAGGAAATGTGTGTGAGAGCGATTTAGGTAAATTTGAATTGATTGACCTTGAATTGACATAACACTACAGACAGACAAATCCCTAATTTGCCCTTGTTAATGTCACTTAAGTTGTCACAGAAAGATGTCATGACATCGTCTCTGACATTAAACTCAGTTAATATTTTCTTCGTCCAGATCAGTTTGGAACAACTGCTACATGTTGTTATGTACTCAATTTCACAATTAGGAATACACAACTATGTCTCTTACTGACCCAAGAATTCAAAGTTTACCCCAGTAAAATACATTCTCTAAAGGTATTCTTCGCATAATTTCTTTGAGAAAAGTATGTGAAAGCCTCCATTTTCTTGACTTGGATATCAAGAATGTGAGTTAATTCACCTACCTCTTTCATCTCCAATTCAGATCACATTTGTTGAACAAAATGTTGGAGCATCTCATCTAACATCCCTCCAAAAATAATATCACCCTACAAAATTTAAGTTATTTTTAACCTCAGCAGACATGTTACTCCAAGTAACACTCTAATAGATTCCAATCTAGCTAAAATGGCAATCGTTCAGCGAGTTCCACCCCTTCAATTTGAGAAATAAGTCTGGTATTCATGTCTAGATCACCCAACTTGTTCTCATACACCATATTTGTACTAACAACGTTGATCCCTTCAAGCCTTGGTACCAGATTCCACAATTCATTTCTTTTGAACTTCCTCAATTCATCTTCCACGACATTGCTCCAGAATTCATTAGACAAGATTCCCTTTACATTCTTGGATTCAAAAAAAACTTTTAACATTTTTTTTCTTTGATCTGGTACTGGTTTCCAATGTTACAATATCCTTTTTAACATCAACAACATTTATAGACTTAAGCATAACTTTAGTACTAGAATATAATGCTTTATAGGCTCATTCAATACTTGTGATTTCTCCGTTTGATAAGGCTTTCTTCATCTTCTTCAGATGAAAGTGACCAAAATTATGATGCCACAACCTCACTCCATCTTCTTTGGATGTCAAACATTTGGATGAACAATTTGTTTCTTGAGGACTCCACACGTAACAATTGTTCTTAGATCTTACTCCCTTCATGATAGCTTTATTCTTCTTATTTGTAACCAAACATTCTGATTTAGTAAAGTTAACTTGGAAACCTTGATCACACAGTTGACTAATGCTTATAAGATTTGTGGTCAACCCTTTAATAAATAACACATCATTCAGACTAGGCAATCCGACATAGTCCATCTTTCCAACCCATTTTATTTCACCTTTTGATCCATCCCCAAAAGTGACATAGTTGGTGGAATATGATTTAATGTTCATCAAAAATTTCTTGACACTAGTCATGTGTCTAGAACAACCACTGTCAAAATACTAGTCCTTTCTAGTAGAAATTCTTAGAGAAGTATGAGCCATGAATGCAATAGTATTATTTTTGGCAATCCATATTTTCTTGGCCTTAGCAGCATTTTGTCTTCTTCTGGGTTGTGTGGTAGGTTTGGGATAGCCATGTAATTTGTAGCAGTGGGGTTTTATGTGACCAAACTTACCACAATGATGGCATTTCAAGCCTAGGTTTTTGCCTTTTGACTTATTTTCCTGATGTCTTTTCTGATATCATTTATGATGTTAGGACATGTGATTTGACATCTTGTAATTTTGTCTTCTTTTAGGTTGAGCAGAAGTCATTACATGGCTTTTTTTTTCTTCTTTTCAGCTTGATTATCATAACCAAGACTTGTAACATCTCCAATATTCTTCCCAATATGAAGAATTTCATCCAACAAATCAGAACTGCTATTAAGTATTCTTATAGATTTAATCATAAACTCAAGTTTTGAGTTGAGCACAATAACTTCATCTTTAAGATTACAGATGACAACCATATGCTTCACTCTTTCAACTTGAGGTAGATCAATGACTCTATGTTGATCTCTTTCCAATTGATATACTTATGCACTTCTAATGCACAACTCTTTGTATGAATCAACAAGTTCATCATACGTGAGTTCTTCTCTTATTGATTCTACATCAAAATCATAAGCTCCAACAAGGACAATGGTCTATTTGGAAGGCTCTCCTTCACTTAAAGAATCATATTTTAACCAAGATGTAGACAAACTTTTCTTGTACTGTTTGAGACGCGTAGGACATTCAACTCTTCTATCTCCAAAACCACCACAAGCATAACATTGGATTCTGTTGCTTTGGCATTTTCTTCAATTTTGGTCCTTCTTCTAGAATGCACCTGCTCGGAACCACCTCCTTCTCGACGTAATGGCTTGTTCCGAGTAGCTTTGCCTATTCCAACGACTAGTTTCTAGCAGTTACCTATTTTGGGGGGATATGTGACCCGCAACTAAAATTAGGGACCAATGGTCAAGCGCTGGGGGAATTATATAAACTCTCTCCTTTGAGAGGGCCATGTATCGAATAATCATCCTACAAAATACATACTTTGTACTTGCCATTTTCTCTCCATTACTTACTTTAGCATCAGAGTGCCTTGCAGGTAAACCCCCTCCTCTCCTTAACAATCCAACATCATCAACAAAGTCTTTGGCCACTCAAGATTCTGATCAGCCAAAAGGATCAATACCTTCCCTAAAGATAACCGACTCTCGAACCTCAATTAGGTTACAATGACCATATTTTTGTTCTTTAGGGTTTTTATCGATGTTTTAACTTTTCAAAATAAATCTCGATGGCGACTTCATTGTTTCCGAGCACTTATTCGCTCAAGTATTTTTTGTGTTGCGACAACAATAATGTTCCTTAGAGACTAAGGAACAAATGGAACAATTGAATCTTCCTTTCAAATTACATATCCTTTGTTGTCTCTCATACTGACCAAAAAGGTAATACTTGCTATCGCTCCCAGGATTTTCATCCTAGTACAAACGCGAAAGTGGCACGGAAAAGGTAGAGTCGCCAGCCAGGCATTTTTATCCCGAATGAATGGGAAAGGTAATGTTGCACAAACCTAAGAAAGAAGGAAAGGACAAGGCCTTGCGAACCAAATATCTAGGTTTGGGAGTTGGTTACGACCTGGGAAGGTATTAGCACCCCAGACCGTCCGCCGTACCTAACGGGATCCATGCTTGCTTGTTTGTTTCAAAGGGTAAAAGAATATAACTGCTGCTGAACAACTGAATTGCTAACTGGAATGGGAATGAGAAAGGAACTAGAAAAGAGAAAGAACAGAAGGGGGAAAATGTAGGGAAAATAAAGAATATGCTCGAACGGGCCCTACCCCGCTGCCTACGTACCTCATCAGGAAAACGAGGATCAGAGTCGACGTAGTTCGCCTAACCAAACGAGAACTTTGTTTGTGTTTTTTACAGCTAGAACTGCGTATGTCTATGCTCAAGTATTGTAGGCTCATTTGGTATGAGTGCGTTTACCGTCTTGCATGCAAGACAAGTCGTCGCAAGTTCGCACTGAGAATGAATGAGATAAAAAGAGAAGTTCCCGCAGGAAAGACTCTTATTGTTTGTTGTTTGCTTTTTAAGAGTTTTGTATGAATTTGGCACAAGGAAGTGAATTCAAACTCTTTTCCATGGAATGTGTACTTGCCACTACATTCCAAGATGGAATAATAGAACAAGTACACCAAGCAAGGAGAATTTATCCAAGACTTGGTTCCACATATTAGGGTCTAAGTTCACTAGCTTGTTGAACTTAATTACATGTTTTTGTGGCTTTTGTGAAGAAATGTCTTTTAGATTTTTCTTTGTGAAATAACCCCTTGATAAGACTTGTAAATCATGCTAGACAAGCCTACACCACTCCAAGATGGAATGAATGCAAGGGCCCCATGGAATAAGGCTATACACAAGGGATCCTTTCATGCATTTATTAAGTCTTTTTGGATTTGTTTGAAGATGAGGAGAGAAGACTCAAAAGGCAAAGGTCAAAGCTAATGGGGGACTAAGACACAACCCTAAGTCATCTTATTATGTGTTAGAACAATTATGGTTCTAAACCTCTAAGAGTTTTGATGATAACAAATATAATTATGCAAGAATAGAAGTTCTAATGACTCTCTTTATTGTATGTGTAGAAGAGGAAGTTATTTAAAGAAGACGTGCATTATTAGAAGATACATTGAGCCGTATATAGAAGATACACTTATTAAAGAATCCATCATTTAAAGACATGGTTTAATGGCTGCGCATCAAGAATTTATTATCTCTGATTTACGTCTAGAAGATGATGATTCTCATAATAAAGGCATTAATTAAAGAATATATTAATTAATGATGAAGACAAGTATCTCTTGTTTTGGAAGGAGTTTATGGTATTAACTTATATCCATAATTAGCTCAAAATGTCTCCAACGGCTACAATATTCAAGAACTATTTAAAGGAATCAAATTGAAGATTTGAGACTACCACACTCACGAGAAAAAGACTTACTCATTTGTGCTAAACTCATGTAACATTCACTTAGTGAATATAGCTTTATTAGAAGCAAAATAGTTACTTTATTTTTATTATTGTAAAAGTTAAGTAAAATCCCTTGAGTGACTAGTTTCAGTCAGAAGAATCAAGAGGACATTGACTGTAGGTCAGTGTGTGTATTCAATTTTTGAATAGTGGATTAAGACCTCAGTGATAGAGGCAAAATCACCTTGGCGGGTGGACTGGACGTAGTTTGAGTTCAAACGAACCAGGATAAATTAACTTGTCATAGAAGTAAATTTTAAGTTGTGAAGAAAACCCAATTCCAACCCGCCTTCCTTGTGTTTTACGCACCTTCAATTGGCATCAGAGCGCTAGGTTCTGAGAAAAACACTTAACAGTGTCAGTAAAAGATCCAGAAGTTAAAACACATGGCAGACGCTGGCAATAACAACAATGACTACCAAAATGACAAGATCAACGCAAAACCACCAGTGTTCAATGGTGACAACTTTGACTACTGGAAGGATGTTCTGGAAAGTTTATTTCTAGCTCTGGATGGAGATCTTTGGGACATGGTGACAGATGGATACACTCATCCTGTTGGAGCAGATGGTCAGAAGATTGAAAGAAAAAATATGACAGCTCAACAGAAGAAGGAATTCAGAAATCATCACAAAGCTAGAACCATACTTTTGAGTGCTATCTCATATACAGAATATGAGAAAATCACAAACAGAGACTCAGCTAAACACATGTTTGATTCTCTGAGGATGACACATGAAGGCAACACTCAAGTCAAGGAGACTAAAGCTCTGGCCCTTATCCAGAAGTATGAATCATTCAAAATGGAAGAAGATGAGACAATTGAAAAAATGTTCTCAAGGTTCCAAATTCTGGTAGCTGGACTGAAAGTTCTGGACAAAGGCTACTCAACAGCAGATCATGTAAAGAAGATCATCAGAAGCTTGCCAAAGGCTTGGAGGCCCATGGTCACTACTCTAAAGCTATCAAAAAATCTGAATGAAATATCTTCAGAAGAACTGATCGCTCCCTGAGAAGTCATGAGATAGAAATAGAAGAAGATGAACCCTAGAAGAAAGGTAAGTTTGTAGCTCTTAAATCTAACAAATCTGTTTCTAAAGCTTTACAGGCAGAAGAAGAAGAAAGTTGTGGATGCTCATCAGAAGAAGATGAATTATCTCTTCTATCTAGAAGAGTCCAACAACTCTGGAAGCATCGTCAGAAGAAGTTCAGAAATACCAGAAGAACAAGCAATCACTCTGAAGCAACATCTGGGCACAAGAAACCCAGAAGCAAAGAAGTTGTGTGCTATGAATGCAAGGAACCAGGACACTACAAGAGTGAATGTCCAAAACTCCAGAAAGAGAAACCCAGAAAGAAATTCAACAGAGAAAAGAAAAAGAGTCTCATGGCAACATGGGATGATTCTGAATCATCTGAAGCAGAGTCAGATTCAGAAGATGAACATGCTAACATTGCACTAATGGAAAAAATACCAGAAGATGATCACTCATCAGAATCAGAATCAGACTCAGATACAGAAAAGGTATTCTCTAAACTTTCCAGATCTCAATTAGAAGCTAGCCTCTCATAAATTCTTGAAAAATATCAGAAGCTTCAATTAAAATACAAGGACATGAAACAAAGTCTGGTATCTGAATTAGAAGAAGTTAGAAAACTAAAAACAAAAAACTCTGAGCTGAAAGAAAATATTTTTGAATGCAAAAACTCTTTTGAAAAACTTAAAGCTCAGAAGGAATCTGAATTAGAAGATCTAATCAATTCTGATAGTATCATAAAACAATATGACTATGGTTTTCAAAATTTTCTAGCTAAAAGCATAGATAGAAGCAAAATTGCATCTATGATCTATGGAGTTAGCAGAAATGATAGAAGAGGCATATGTTATGTGAAAACTAAAGAAACTCTGAAGTTTAAAAAGATTGATAACGTTGTCATAAAAACTAATACTCCTCTAAGTTCTCATTTTACCTATGGTCATAACCATGACTTAATATATACTAGTGAGTCATCTTGTTCCACAAGTTTCGATTTGAAACCTAAAATAAATCAGAAGTTTGTGAAAACTAACAAACATGGACCCAGAAAAATATGGGTACCCAAAGATAAAATTGTGTATGTTGCAGATGTCTTTAACAGCAAAACTGAAACACCAATCATGGTACCTGGACTCTGGATGCTCACGACACATGACAGGAAGAAAGCATATGTTCCAAAGTCTTGAATTAAAAGATGGAGGCCATGTAGGTTTTGGAGGCAACCAAAAAGGAAAAATAATTGGCTCTGGAACTATTGGTAATGGAAACCTTCCCTCTATCTCTAATGTTCTATTGGTAGAAGGATTAATGAATAATTTATTATCCATAAGTCAATTAAGTGATAATGGCTATGACATAATCTTTAATCAAAAGTTCTGTAAAGCTGTTAGTCAGAAAGATGGAACAATCCTCTTCAGTGGAAAGAGAAAGAGCAACATATATAAAATAAAACTTTCTGAATTAAAAAATCAGAATGTAAAATGTCTAATGTCTGTGGAAACTGAGCAATGGGTCTGGCACAAAAGATTGGGACATGTTAATATGAGAAGATTATCTCAACTTAACAAACTCAATCTGGTCAGAGGACTTCCAAACTTGAAGTTCAACTCAGAAGCTCTGTGTGAAGCATGTCAGAAAGGAAAATTTTCAAAACCTTCCTTTAAAGCTAAAAATGTTGTATCTTCCTCTAGACCATTAGAACTTCTGCATATTGACTTGTTTGGACCAGTGAAAACTGCTTCAGTCAGTGGCAAGAAGTATGGATTGGTGATCGTAGATGACTTCAGCAGATGGACATAGGTAAAGTTCCTTAGACACAAGGATAAGTCAATTGTTGTATTTTCTAACTTCTGCAAACAAGTTCAAAATGAAAAAGAATTTAAAATTATTAAAGTTAGAAGTGATCATGGTGGAGAATTTGAAAACAAAAAATTAGAATCATTTTTTAATGAAAATGGCATCTCTCATGATTTTTCTTGTCCTAGAACTCCACAACAAAATGGGGTTGTAGAACGTAAGAATAGAACATTACAAGAGATGGCCAGAACCATGATCAATGAGACTAACATGGCTAAACATTTTTGGGCAGAAGCAGTAAATACAACATGCTATATTCAGAATAGAATCTCTATAAGACCTATTCTTGAAAAGACTCCTTATGAATTGTGGAAGAACAGAAAGCCCAACATTTCATACTTTCATCCTTTTGGGTGCAAATGTTTTATTCTGAATACTAATGATCCTCTGAATAAATTTGATTCTAAGGTGTCGCTCCCACCAAAATGACACCCAAGGTCAGAAGGGGTACAGACGCGAACGGTCGGCGAAAGGAGGTGTGAGAACACACAGGGGTGAACTCACAAGAAAAGAAAAGAGTCGCCAGCTAGGCATTTTTATCCCGGAGGAAAGGTAATGCTGCATAGACCTAGAAAGATATGGATAAGACGGTTGCGAACCAGAGAGACTGAGAAAGGGGGTTGGTTACAACCTGGGAAGGTATTAGCACCCAGATTGTTCGTCGTACTCGACGGGATCCACGCTTAAAAGATTTGTGTTTTAAAGGGGTAGTGTCAGTGTAAGAGAAGTGAAGTGTCAGTGTAAGAGCAAGAATGAAATGCTCAAGATCATGAGGCTAAAAGAATAATGCTGGAAAGAGGGGGAATATACAGAGACTTTTGTTCGATAATTGTTAAGTTATGCCTATGTATCCTCTCGTGCAATGAGGAAGTCAGAACACCGTAGTTCGACCCAAAGAGACTGAAAGATGAATTGACTTGTGAACTGCTTGCTTGTCTATGCTCAAGTGTATGACCTGTCTGGCTCAGGTGCAAACTGTCTTGCATTAGACGGAAGAAGCAAGTTCTCGTTTGTGAGTGAATGAGATGAGAAGAGAATCCCGGAGGAGACGATTATTGCTTGTTTTGTGTTTTCAGTCTTTTATTGCTTTTGGAAGTTTGTCATAAGTTAATGAGCTTAAGCATAAACCAATGGGTTAGTAAACTCATCATATCCTCCCTCTGATTAGGGGTAATGAGAATACCTTAAGTGTGAAGTCAGCATCTCACACTTAATCACCATGATGTAGGATTAAGATCATTAACCTACTTGTGATTATTTAGATGTTTTTGTTGTTTTTGTTTAGTGTTGAGTAATGAGATTAAGCCATAATCAGGGATTAAACAGACTCATTACACCATCCTAATAGAAGGATAATAGATGAGAATGTTTAAGCTGAGTAAAGCTCCTCAACTTAATCCATGATTAGGGATTAACCTCATGACAAAACAAAGCCTTTATTAGATGGATTATAGTTAATGATAAGATGAAGAAATGATTTTTATGATTTGTAAGACAGCTTGAGGGGGACTTGTCCATTAACACTAGGGTTAGTCCTTCTTAACCAATTAAGGAAGAATTAGAACCCTAATGCAAGGCCCAAGTTACAAGCTTGATGTCTTGATGATTATTAAGTGGATTGATTAAAGGATTTAAACACATTAAGGGTTTAACACTTAGGATTAAAGTTATACACTCCATCCTAATAGAAGGATGCAGGCATAAGCTTAATCACAAAGCCTTAAAGCCTTTAGGGTTTAGTCCCTGATTATGAGATGGGAAGAGAAGACTCAAAGAGACACAAAGGTAAAAGCTAAGTGGGGGACTAATCAAACCCTAATTGTTATCATGCTTGGTTGTTCCTAGGGTTTGTGAGGCTTAAGAAAGAAAGAATCTTCAAAGAGCCACCAAGGAGAGAAGCAGATGAAAGGAGCAAAGAGAAGCAAAACAACTTGCTTCACTTAAAAAGACAAGTTGCTTGAAGAAAGAAAGTAAGAGATGAACAAGAATGAGCAAGCTCAATCCAAAGCACAAGACAAAAGGCAGCAATGATGCATAAAAGAGATGAAAAGAGAATGTGAGAAGTGAAGGCAAATTCACTTCTCAAACAACTTACCACCTGAAAAGTTAGCAAAAGAAATGAAATGAAATGCAAAATGAGATGCAATGTCATGATGCAAACCACAACCAGAAGCATGAGTATGATGTTAATGATGCTAAGAGATGATTCAATCATGAGGCAAGGCATGAGAATGATCATACAAGGATATGGATGCAGATGAAGCATGTTTTGAACCATGAATGTTTATGAAAAGTTATGGAATGTAAATGACCTATAACATGGCAAATGATAGATGAAATGATCAAACATGATTCTAATATGTCCTAAGATGTATTATGAATCAAATAGATGCACAAAATGTCATGGCAAGTCATGGTATGCAAGCAAATGAAAGATGGATGCAAAGGAAGGCATAAATTAGGGTTATATGCAACATACAAAGCAAAAATTCAAAACCAGAAGCAAATGACATGATAAAAATTTGAAAATGCAATCAAAGGAATCTTAGACCTATACAAACTCACTGCCCAAAGGAGGGGATTCAACTCTTAACCTAGTGAGAGTTATGAATTTCCTAAGATTGCTAGGGTTTTAAGGTACCTTGTCAAGAAAAATGCAAAACAAATTGAAAATGCAAAATCAATTCAAGGCAATTTTGTCCTATAAACTACATGTTATACAAGATGCAATGCAAAAAGACTCATCATCCAACTCTCAATGGTTAGGCAGAAATGAATTTTTGAAGTTTGACACAAAATATTACCTCAAAATGAATTTAATTCCAAAGAAAATAGTCAAAAGGCATCAAGAACAAAAAATAAATTTGGTTTGAGAGTTGGACAATGTTTCTAAATGTTTTTAAATGCAACATGAATTTTTTTGTGATTTTTAAATACCTAAAAGTATTTTTAATTAATTAATTCTCATTAACTAATTAAAAATAAACTTTTAAATGATTTAAAAATAATTTTTAATGCAAAAAATAAAAATAAAAATATTTTTGTGTTCTGAAAATTAATTGAACCTTTGACATAAAATTTTAGAATTTTTAAAGATGTTTTGCTATTTTAAATAAAATGTGAAAGATAAGACAAAATAAATGAAATAATAAATAATAAAAATGAAAGTATGCGCAAGGGATGGCCAGGATTTGATCTGGGCTTGGACTGGTTGACTGCGCGCCAGATCCAAGGGCCCAGATTCAAACCTGGCTAAAAATGGTTTATGAATTAATTAAACTGGATTTAATTAATTAAACTAGGTTAGGGTTTCTAATGATGCATCCTGACCACTCAATCACGCGCGAGTCAACCAAAGTCAAACCATCCTACGCTCCACATTCAAACCCTCATTAATGACACAGATTAGGGTTAATGATTTTCAGGTGGCCGGAAATGACCTCCGGTCATCTTCTCCGGCCACTTCTCCCCTGAGAAAACCCTATCTCACTCCCCAGGCTACGAAAATGAAATCTCTCTGGCCAGAAATGAATCCCACACAACACTGAATCAAAATCCCCAAACAAAAATCATTTTTCATTCATCAACAATGCAAATCGAAGCAAAACAAATTTAGGTCAGAAACTTTCAGACAACTCATACATGCTCAATATTCCACCATTTTGAAAAGTAAATACATCAGAGTCATCAGCACATCATAAAGATTCGATTGGGAACTTAAAAACAAGGTTCTGAGAAAAAGTTCTTGAGCTATACCTGAGATGGAATCTTCTGGTTCTGGGCTTTCTGGCCTTTCCTTTGCTGTAAATCCACTCCTTTGAATCCTCTGATGATGAAATGAAGCTTAGAATGCTTTGAGAGTGGCTGGTTGTGACTGTTTGGTTCTGGTGTAGCAGAAATGAAGGTCTCTATGTGTGGTGATTCATGCTGTTTCAGGGGGTGCTTCTTGTTCTATGAGTGATTTGTGGTTTGTAGGTGAAGAAATTTCTGGATTTTGTTAAGTTTTGAGGGAGTTTCGAAGAGAACAAGTTTGTGCACCAATTTGTGAATCTGAGGTTGTGTGTGTTTTCAGGCCCCAATGCTTGCACTTATCTCTCCCATATTGTTTGAATATAATATGTGGTAGGTTCTGAATAGCTGCAAAGCACTATTCCAAGAGTATGGGAGTTTTGGCCAAAAAGTCAAATATGTGTCCTTGAGAGTATGGGCCATGGCAGAGGAAATCTAGAGGCTTTTCCTGCCTCAGCTTGAGTCAAGGATGGCCCTTGGAAGGCTCATGAAAGACTGCTGCATTTGGATCATGAGTTGAGAGAGTTTTTGCAACTTGCCCACTTGTTACATTTCATGACTTTTGGTTATGTACATGTGAGAAAACCTTGCTGAATTTTGGTGTGATGCCTCATGAAGTCATGACAATGTATTAAAACCAGCTAGAGATCATACAATCCCTTTGAGAATGATTTTGCAAAAAATCCCTCTTTGCACTTTCATGAAAAATGACTTATGGTTATGTGAAAATCAAGGCAAATAAATGAGAAATCCCTTGGGCCAATTCTGATTTTTGGTCATGCATTGCATTGGTATGATGATTAGAGGTCATATTGAAGTCACATAAAGGCTTGCCATGAGAAATTGCAAGTTTTCCATTTTGTGCAAAAGTGAAATTTCAATGATTTTGTCCAACTTTGCAAGGCCATAACTTTTGATCCAAAAATGAATTAGAACAAGTTCTTGTACTTTTTGAAAAGGGAATGATCCATTCTATAACTTTCATGACCAAAGTTTTCCCATTTGAGGCATTTTTGAATCAAAAAGCAAGAGTTGAAAAAGTTTCCCAAAATGGCAAGTTTCCATTACAAGTCATTTTCCCAAAAAGTCAACTTTGCAAATGGCTTGAAATCCTTCAATTTTGTGAACTTACAACATCTTCTATGATCAAATAAAGATCATACATAATCAAAATGATGAAGAACAACCTTTGGTTGGGTCATTGGGGGCCTCAGATGCCCTGATTTAGCACTGACTTGCTCAAAAAGTCAACTCTTGATCAGATGACTTCCTCATTGAATTTCTTCATAAAAATTGATATGCATGATCCCTATACCATATAGAGACCAATAGAAACAAGAATGACCAAAAAATTTGGAGTTATGGCCTTTGAAACCAAAACCCTAATTCTAGGTCATCAGTGCAGTCAAGCCTGGCTCTGCTTCCATGCCAATCTCAGTTCTTGTGATTTTTTGACATTCTTGACTTTGAGAAGATATAATATGATGCTTGAACATACATGGACCCCTTTGAAATGATTGATGACCTTTGGAGTGGCTCAAATGGCTCTTGGATTGCTCAGATCACAAACCCTAGGTGCAGATGACTTAAAACCAATGCAGTGAAGCAAAAAATGCAATATGAGATGTTATGATTGAAACTTATGCATATGAAGATATCATAAGCCATGGTGTGAATGGGTGAGGGCAAATTTGGGGTGTTTACATAAGGCACAAAAGTGTTATATGTTAGGATACTCTGAACGTTCAAAGGGATACAGAGTATATAACACAGAAACACGTATGGTCATAGAGTCTATTTATGTCAGATTTGATGATAAGCTTGGTTCTGAAAAACCAAAGCAGAATGAATCTCTTGCAGATATAGAAGTTGAAATCTCTACAAACAGAACTTCTGAAGAACAATTAGAACAAAACAAGACAATCACTCCAACAAGCCCTGGAGAACCCACTCAGAAGAAACTATCCAGAAGCAAGGTGAATCATCCAAAAGATAAAATCTTAGGGAAGAAGGATGAACTAATCAGAACAAGATCATCATTCAGAAACTCTGAAGAATCTCTAATGGGACTTGTCTCTCTGATTGAACCAACTTCTGTAGAAGAAGCTCTCTCAGAAAATGATTGGATTATGGCTATGCATGAAGAACTTAATCAATTCACCAGAAATGATGTATGGGATCTAGTTCCTAGGCCCAGAGGATTCAACATTATTGGCACCAAGTGGGTATTCAGAAACAAGCTAAATGAGCAAGGAGAAGTTGTCAGAAACAAAGCAAGACTGGTTGCACAAGGTTATAGTCAACAAGAAGGAATTGACTACACAGAAACCTATGCCCCAGTCGCCAGGTTAGAATCAATTAGACTTCTAATTTCATTTGCTGTAAACCATGATATCATTCTATATCAAATGGATGTCAAGAGTGCATTTTTAAATGGTTATATTGATGAAGAAGTGTATGTACACCAACCCCCTGGCTTTGAAAATACAAAATTTCCAGAACATGTTTTCAAACTCAAAAAATCTTTATATGGTCTGAAGCAAGCTCCCAGAGCTTGGTATGAAAGACTAAGCACTTTTCTTCTGGAAAATGAATTCATCAGAGGGAAAGTGGATACAACACTTTTCAGTAAAAACATTAAAAATGACATTCTGATATGCTAGATTTATGTAGATGATATAATATTTGGTTCTACTAAAAGTGCCTTGGGAAAGGAGTTTGCTAAGTCTATGCAGGCAGAATTTGAAATGAGCATGATGGGAGAATTAAAGTTCTTTCTGGGAATCCAAATAAATCAAACATCAGAAGGAACATATATCCATCAAAGCAAATATGTCAAAGAACTTCTGAAGAAATTTGACTTATCAGAAAGTATCATCTCTAAAACTCCTATGCATCCTACATGTATTTTGGAGAAAGAAGAGGTAAGTAAGAAAGTAGATCAGAAACTCTACAGAGGTATGATTGGCTCTCTCCTCTATCTAACTGCTTCTAGACCAGATATTCTATACAGTGTATGCTTATGTTCTAGATTCCAATCAGATCCTAGAGAAACTCACTTAACAGCAGTTAAGAGAATTTTTAGGTATCTGAAATGTACTACTAATCTTGGTTTATACTACAGAAGATCCAAAGATTACAAACTTGTAGGATATTGTGATGCTGATTTTGTTGGAGACAGAACATAAAGAAAAAGTACTTCTGGAAGCTGTCAATTTCTGGGAGATAATCTAATTTCTTAGTCCAGCAAAAGGCAGTCAACCATAGCATTATCTACTGCAGAAGCTGAATACATTGCAGCAGCTGGATGCAGTACTCAGATGCTCTGGATGAAAAATCAGCTTGAGGATTTCAACATTTATGAGAGTAACATTCTCATCCTCTATGATAATACTTCTGCTATATGTATTTCTAAAAATCCAATTTTACATTCTAGAGCTAAACACATAGAAGTTAAACATCATTTCATTAGGGACTATACTCAGAAGGGAATTTTAATGTTAAAATTCATAGATACAAATCACCAATGGGCTGATATTTTTACAAAACCCCTTCCTGAAGATAGATTTAATTTCATTCTAACCAACCTTAGAATGAAATTATGTCCAGAATGAAATGCTTTAATTATATGTCTTTAACTCTCAGAAGTTCTGAACTTAATCCTCTATTTTATTCTTTCAGAAGATATTATTTCCTAACTGTTTAATTCTGAGAACTTCTGTTCAAAAGAATAACATGCAGATCTTTACATCAACAAGTGTCAACAAGGCTCTAAGGAATCCTATCAGAATCAGAACAAGTGTCCAAATTCTGAAGAGTGGCAGAACATGCAATTGGACAACTGTCCTCTACAGAAGGACATCTGTTAAAATTTTGGGAAACTGGAACGTCTGACTTGACACAATAAAGGCAAATATATTTTTGGTAACTGTTCCAAAATCTTCACGCTCTCCCCTATGTCTGCTGCATTTATTACATATCATCATTATGTTTTTAAATTAAATTTTTCCCACAAATTTCTCGTATTATTAAATGAAATTTTTT